>SZWC01014685.1:8211-44402 GCA_023375785.1 Penium margaritaceum
TGTGTGTGTGTGTGTGTGTGTGTGTGTGTGTGTGTGTGTGTGTGTGTGTGTGTGTGTGTGTGTGTGTGTGTGTGTGTGCGCGCGCGCGCGCACGCACGTGCGCACGCATTGGCAGGTGCTTGTGTCTTCTGCCATGGAGTCAGGCAAGCTTGTGGTCCAAAACGACCGAAGAGAAGCACACACATGCTTTCCTCCTTGGTGTTGCATCATGTTCCTGACAGCCATGGCATGCATGACCGTCATCTCACTGCCATGGCATGCATGACCGTCATCTCACTGCCATGGCATGCATGACCGTCATCTCACTGCCATGTTATGCATGACCATGTCAAGTCATGGACGTGCTACAAAGTTGTTACTAAAGATAACATCTTTTTGTTCTTCCTGAAGCGGCAATACCTGTGCTCATCGCCCAGCTCGCAGGGCCACAAGGCCCCGTCCAGCACTAGCTCCTGCACCAGTACGCACATAACCAGAAATGGCTGCCGCTGCTCAAGCACTGCACTGTAGTGCCTCCCCCTTAGGCCGGCTCTCTCCAGCTGACTCGAAGCAGCGTCATGGTCATGGTCATGGTCATGGTTGTGGTCATGGTCATGGTCATAGCAATGGTCATGGTCATGGTCATGGTAAAGGTCATGGTCATGGTCATGGTTGCAAACATGGTCACAATCATGGTCACGGTCATGGTCACAATCATGGTCATGGTCATGGTCACAATCATGGTCACGGTCATGGTCACGGTCATGGGCGCGGTCATGTTCGCGGTCATGGTCACAGTCATGGTCACAACCATGGTCATGGTCATGGTCACGGTCATGGTCACTGTCATGGTCACGGTCATGGTCATGGTCACAATTCTGGTCACGGTCATGGTCACAATCATGGTCACGGTCATGTCCAGGGCCGGCAACAATGTGGTTTCGCTCCCATTGCATGGTCTCGCCCACTGCCTGGATCTGCGCGCTGTGCTGTCCTGGTTTTCCCACTCCACCCCCCCGCCCTCCTCCTCCCATCGCTCGTTCCTTCTACTCAGGACGAGCTGACCAAGTGGATGCTGTGGCTCAAGGACGACATCGGCTTCGACGGCTGGCGCTTCGACTTTGCCAAGGGCTACGGCGCGGAGTACGTCGGGATCTACTGCGACCGCACGCGGCCAGCGTTTGCAGTGGGCGAGTACTGGACGAGCATGGGGTACGACCGCGGGCGGCTGGCGGCCAACCAGGACGAGCACCGGCAGCACCTGGTGGACTGGGTGGACGGCACCAAGGGGAGGAGCACCGCATTCGACTTCACCACCAAGGGCGTGCTGCAGGAGGCGCTGGGGAGGACAGAGCTGTGGAGGCTAAGGGACCAGCATGGGAAACCACCTGGTGAGGCTCCTGTACCTCCTGTAACCTACAGCTCGGCCCTACAGCTTGTAAAGGGCTCCTGTCGCCTCTCTCTCTCTCTCACGTGCCTTTTTGTTTCTTCTCTTCTCGGTGACGGCATCACGTCATGGCGGCCTGACGGTATGGTGTTGCTGGCGCTCGTGACGGCGTGACGAGACGATTCATCATGCAGATGTTGGTCTATGATAGGTCAGCATCGGTCTCTGCTCAGAAAAGTCTCCTAGCGGGTGCAACCGTGTGCTGATGTGGCATTTGCTTGCCCGATGCACGAGTGGGGGGTCAAGGGAGCAAGTGGGAGAGTGAGGGAATGAGAGAGTGAGTGGGTAAGCGAGGGAGCGAGAGAGCGAGTGAGCGAGTGGCTGAACAAGTGACTCACAAACACAACCTGTCACGAGCGAACGTGGAGAGAACTGCTTTGTGTAGCAAGCCATCGTGCGTTGGGCTGCTGCAATGAAGAGAAGATTTGGTTGGCGGACGGTGTCGCAGGCATGATCGGGTACTGGCCGGCCAAGGCGGTGACGTTTCTGGAGAACCACGACACTGGGTCCACGCAGAACCACTGGCCCTTCCCCGCCGACCGCGTGATGCAGGGCTACGCCTACATCCTCACGCACCCTGGCGTGCCCTGCGTGGTGAGCAGCCCCTGCGTGCGTGCGTGCGTGTGTGCGTGCGTGCGTGGGTGCGTGCGTGCGTGCGTGCGTGCGTGGTGGGTGGTGGGTGGTTTTCTTGGGTGGGTAGGTAGGTGGGTAGGTGGCTGGCTGGCTGGCTGGTGGCTTGCAGAGTGGATGGGTGGCTGGCTGGGCTGGTGGGTCAGTGGGTGGCTGGGGCTTTGGGTGGTTGGGTGGCTGGGTGTGTGATTGGAGGTTGTGGGTAGAAAAGGGGGGGGAGAAGGATTTTTGTGTGTGGTGGGAGGGCGGGGNTCTCTTCTCGGTGACGGCATCACGTCATGGCGGCCTGACGGTATGGTGTTGCTGGCGCTCGTGACGGCGTGACGAGACGATTCATCATGCAGATGTTGGTCTATGATAGGTCAGCATCGGTCTCTGCTCAGAAAAGTCTCCTAGTGGGTGCAACCGTGTGCTGATGTGGCATTTGCTTGCCCGATGCACGAGTGGGGGGTCAAGGGAGCAAGTGGGAGAGTGAGGGAATGAGAGAGTGAGTGGGTAAGCGAGGGAGCGAGTGAGCGAGTGGCTGAACAAGTGACTCACAAACACAACCTGTCACGAGCGAACGAGGAGAGAGCTGCTTTGTGTAGCAAGCCATCGTGCGTTGGGCTGCTGCAATGAAGAGAAGATTTGGTTGGCGGACGGTGTCGCAGGCATGATCGGGTACTGGCCGGCCAAGGCGGTGACGTTTCTGGAGAACCACGACACTGGGTCCACGCAGAACCACTGGCCCTTCCCCGCCGACCGCGTGATGCAGGGCTACGCCTACATCCTCACGCACCCTGGCGTGCCCTGCGTGGTGAGCAGCCCCTGCGTGCGTGCGTGCGTGCGTGCGTGCGTGCGTGCGTGCGTGCGTGCGTGCGTGCCTGCGTGCGTGCGTGCGTGCGTGCGTGGTGGGTGGTGGGTGGTTTTCTTGGGTGGGTAGGTGGGTGGGTAGGTGGCTGGCTGGCTGGCTGGCTGGTGGCTTGCAGAGTGGATGGGTGGCTGGCTGGGCTGGTGGGTCAGTGGGTGGCTGGGGCTTTGGGTGGTTGGGTGGCTGGGTGTGTGATTGGAGGTTGTGGGTAGAAAAGGGGGGGGAGAAGGATTTTTGTGTGTGGTGGGAGGGCGGGGATAACTTTCTGCTGCAATGATGGTCAATCTGAATGCACTTGAGAGTTGCTGTCGTGTAAAGAAGGCGAGGCTGCATGGACTAGTGGAGAGTACGGCCGTCTGCTTGAGTGAGTTGTTGTCACCCGTGGGAAGAGAGCCACCTGCTATGGAGGTGCATTTGCGTGAATGCCTGTGAGCCGAGCACCCAGAGTGCTCATTTGTGTGGTCGTTGCCCTCGCGCGCCAATTGCATACGTAAGTGTGTGCGTGCGTGCGTGCGTGCCTGCGTGCGTGTGTGGGTACGTGTGCGTGCGTGCGTGTGGTGCTACCCGATTGTCTCCTGCACGTGTACAATCGGCCATCACACGTGTCCATTCCATGCAGCCAACCAGCAGCTTTGTCGCATCCTCATGGTGCGATGGTGCAGCAACACACTGTCATGCCAGGCTCTTTGGCTACGATTGGGGCTGGGAGGGAGTGGGGGGTCATGCATGGCTTGCAGTTCTGCGGCCACCGTCTTCCACTGTTGGACAGTCATCTTATTGGGCAGCAGAAAAAGCAGAGCATGGGAGGAAAATCTGACACTGAGAAAGGGGGGGCTGCAAAAGGCTGGAGTTAACCCTTTTGATGGGAACGNCACAACCTGTCACGAGCGAACGTGGAGAGAACTGCTTTGTGTAGCAAGCCATCGTGCGTTGGGCTGCTGCAATGAAGAGAAGATTTGGTTGGCGGACGGTGTCGCAGGCATGATCGGGTACTGGCCGGCCAAGGCGGTGACGTTTCTGGAGAACCACGACACTGGGTCCACGCAGAACCACTGGCCCTTCCCCGCCGACCGCGTGATGCAGGGCTACGCCTACATCCTCACGCACCCTGGCGTGCCCTGCGTGGTGAGCAGCCCCTGCGTGCGTGCGTGCGTGTGTGCGTGCGTGCGTGGGTGCGTGCGTGCGTGCGTGCGTGCGTGGTGGGTGGTGGGTGGTTTTCTTGGGTGGGTAGGTAGGTGGGTAGGTGGCTGGCTGGCTGGCTGGTGGCTTGCAGAGTGGATGGGTGGCTGGCTGGGCTGGTGGGTCAGTGGGTGGCTGGGGCTTTGGGTGGTTGGGTGGCTGGGTGTGTGATTGGAGGTTGTGGGTAGAAAAGGGGGGGGAGAAGGATTTTTGTGTGTGGTGGGAGGGCGGGGGTGACTTTCTGCTGCAATGATGGTCAATCTGAATGCACTTGAGAGTTGCTGTCGTGTAAAGAAGGCGAGGCTGCATGGACTAGTGGAGAGTACGGCCGTCTGCTTGAGTGAGTTGTTGTCAACTGTGGGAAGAGAGCCACCTGCTATGGAGGTGCATTTGCGTGAATGCCTGTGAGCCGAGCACCCAGAGTGCTCATTCGCGTGGTCGTTGGCCTCGCGCGCCACTTGCATACGTAAGTGTGTGCGTGCGTGCGTGCGTGCCTGCGTGCGTGTGTGGGTACGTGTGCGTGCGTGCGTGTGGTGCTACCCGATTGTCTCCTGCACGTGTACAATCGGCCATCACACGTGTCCATTCCATGCAGCCAACCAGCAGCTTTGTCGCATCCTCATGGTGCGATGGCGCAGCAACACACTGTCATATGCTGAAGATACACACTGTCATGCCACGCTCTTTGGCTACCATTGGGGCTGGGAGGGAGTGGGGGGTCATGCATGGCTTGCAGTTCTGCAGCCACCGTCTTCCACTTTTGGACAGTCATCTTATTGGGCAGCAGAAAAAGCAGAGCATGGGAGGAAAATCTGACTTCGAGAAAGGGGGGGCTGCAGAAGGCTGAAGTTAACCCTTTTGATGGGAACGGCATGGGGGGGGNGGGGGGGGGGGGGGGGGGGGGGGGGGGGGGGGATGATGTGCAGTTTTACGACCATTTCTTCCATTGGGAGTCGGGAAAGGAGACCATCTCGAGGCTCATCGACGTTCGCGTGCACAGCGGCGTGCACGCCGACTCTACCGTCGACATCCTCGCCGCCGACGCCGACATGTACGTGGCGCGCGTGGGCGACGGCCACGGGCCCGAGCACGGCCGTCTCGTCGTGAAGATCGGCCCGCGGTACGACATGGGGTGCCTGCTGCCTTCAGATCAAGATTACGCGCTCGCGGCATATGGGAAGGACTTTGCCGTCTGGGAGAGGAAGCAGAAGTAGTGAGAAAGTGAGAAATCGGTTGGCAATGATGGGGAGGAAAGCCTTGAATGCAAAACCGTANGTGGCGCGCGTGGGCGACGGCCACGGGCCCGAGCACGGCCGTCTCGTCGTGAAGATCGGCCCGCGGTACGACATGGGGTGCCTGCTGCCTTCAGATCAAGATTACGCGCTCGCGGCATATGGGAAGGACTTTGCCGTCTGGGAGAGGAAGCAGAAGTAGTGAGAAAGTGAGAAATCGGTTGGCAATGATGGGGAGGAAAGCCTTGAATGCAAAACCGTAGGGCCAGCATCTCATACTCCAGGGAAGACCTCATGGAAGGCAATCCTTGTAGGGGTGGAGGAGGAGGCGGGGCAGGAAGGACCTTTGGGTTACCCCATAGGCCACGCCTTTTCCAGTTGTGCATTGAAGTCAAACTGGCACGCGCTATGCTTGTAAGAATGTAATTATTTCGATGTCCTCAAAACAGCATCGGGACTGCAAAGGCCGCCATTTGACCGGTTCGCATCATAACGGAATTCGCCGCCTCCTTTCCAGAGCTCCAAGAGCTTTTGGCAGGGGGAGGACAAGGCTGTTGAGCTTTGTGAAGGGGGATTCGGAGGGCTGCAACGGCTTGCTATACATCACTCGGGAGGTTTCAGTCTTCCAAACCATATCTCTACCTTCAAGAAGAGCATCTGACAGTCTGATGCATATTATGTAGACACTACCCTTCTTGGGTAACCCGTTTTGTTTGCGTGTGCACTTGTTTGTATTGTGACAGCCTGTAATGGTTTTGAGCTCTGTGACCTTTTGTCCGTTGGTGCCTTTGTCAGAGACTAAATGAGAATGAATTGTTCTGAGACAAAGATGAGGGCACACAGGAGAGTGGGATGTAATGTGATCAACGGAAAGTTGTATGGACCTTGAAGAAAAGCATGGATGCGTCACAAAACTTCAATGGTCCTTACCAAGTACATGGACATTTCATACACGAACACTTCATAGTTTCATTGGAGCAGCCACCATTTTGGAACAATATGGTGGTTGAAGCAAAGAACAAGATCAGTCAACCTCAGTCTTCGAGGCGAAATAGCACACTAGAGAGTCCAAAGAAATAGAATTAATTAAGACATGCAGGCCCATGCGAAAAATATCATGAGCTCTGTGTGAGGCAGACAGTGAAGGCCAAAACTGGATAAGTCTGAAACACATTTAAGAACAAGGAGATAGTACAATGAGCCCTATTGACAGCTTATGTACCAAGGACTGGCGGCTAGCCGACCAGGCCCCGTCATCCCGAAAGCGCCAAAAGGCACGCACGGGGAATACACGTGCCACAGAACATGAAATCACACAACAGATGTCACCTGAAGCATCAGAACAATCAACCGTGTTCCCCGGTCCCTGTTGGTTTTTGTCTCACATCTCTCACTTGAACTCTGTTGTGTCCTCCCGGCTTGTGTACATCAGCGTTCAGATGACTGACGGTGAGATGCGACGATGATGGAGTGTTGCCTGGTGGGGCCGACGCACGCTGAGGCCTACTCTTACTTTGTTGGAACCTCCTCCCTCTTTCGTGCTCACCTCCATCGGCAGACCTCCTTTGCAGTCATGCCGCCGACAGGCACTGTCACTGCATTTGCTATCTGTGCATGTCCAACACCGTGTTTAATTGTGTTGCTGCGTTCACTGTGCTACGTCATGCCTAGGGGCCAAGTTTCATGATTTTTTTGACATTGTTGGTACCAAGGGTTAGCGTAGACGCTGCCTGGGTTTAGGCAGCCATAACTCCTCACTGTTATTATTCTAGCAAATTCTGACCGCACGACTACGTTCGCAATGTGCGTATTATGGTATGGTCCAGTTTTCAGGCAAAACGGACGACACCCGGGTTTTAGGCTGTCGGCCGTTTGGCAGGGCTCACCAAGAAAACCCTGCATGCCACAAAATAGGTCAATTTTCTGATTGGCTGGTTAGCTGAGTAACAAGCTCTATGGAGCAGGGGGGGAGCTAGAACTGGGAGGAGTCTCCCATTATCTCTCTTTCTTGATTACTAATCAGTTACTTCCAGTTTTCAGTTGCTTTCTGGCGCTAACATTAGCGCGCATGTTTCTGAGTAACAAATCCATAGCACTCAGACTCTACAACAGCAGACTGAGGGGGCAGCAGGCTAAGCAACGAGCGTGGAAGCCCACACGCTGTATAAAAAACGTCACTGCCCCAACCTGCGCTCTAGCATAGATTCTAGCTTGGTATCAGAGTTAGAGCGTAGCAGCACTAGTAGACGACTGGCGTACAAGTGCCTGACTATGCCGGCAGACCCTCATACACGACAGTGTAGGGGAAATAATGCCGGGTTTTTTTTCTGGCAGCATTGACCTGCCTGGTGGTAGCTCTAGATTTTTTCCTACAACATGTGGGCCTGGGGCAATGCTGCCAGATTTTTCCGGTAGCACTGACCCCCATGTGTGACGCGAGGAGGCGAGCAGCACGCCGCGTCAGGCACCTGCTGGTGACGATCCACAAGGCGACGTCATCGAGGTGCAGTGACTGGCAGCAGGAGCAAGCAGCAGCAGGAGCCTGCAGTAGTAGCAGCAATTGCAGCCTGCAGGCAGCAATTGCAGCTAATAGCAATAGCAGTGGCAGCTTGCATCAGTAGCAGCAGCAACAGTAGCAAGTAGCAGCTGCGAGCAGCAAGCAGCAATAGCAGGTAGCATCAGGTAGCAGCCGCCACCAGCCGCCAGTAGTAGCAGTTGTAGCAGCCGCCAACAACAACAGCGGCTACAGCTGCTTACAGCTCGCTGCTCTCAGCGAGCAACGAGCTGCAAGCAGCAAACTCGTTGCTCGCACCAAGCAGCGAGCTACAAGCAGCGAGCAGCAAGCTCGCTACTCGTAGCTCGCTACTCACGACGAGGAGCGAGCTCGCAGTGACGAGCAAAGGAAAGAGAAAGAAAAGGGGGGAGTACAATTCAAAGAAAAGCCCCCCATCCCACAGCATGCAACAGCAGTTGCAGTAGCAATGACTGCTGTTGCAGGAGCAGTAGCAGTCATAGTAGTAGTAGCAGCAACAACAACAACAGCAACAACAACAGCAGTAGCAGCTACTTGTGCAACAGGAGCCGTAGCCACAGCAGTAGTAACAACAGCAGCAACAACAACTACTGTAGCAGCAGCAACCACTACTGTCATTACAACTACAGAAGTAGTAGCATCAGCAACACCAATGGCTGCAATAGTAGACCAACAGGAGCATCAGCAGCTGCTGTTGACGTCAGCCTTCCTCAGCTGACGTCACTGTTGATGTCATCAACAAACAAAAAAAACTTTTCCTACAGCAGCAACCCTACAAATAACATAAGAGTAGCTATTAACATCAGCCATCCAGGCTGACATCACTGCTGATGTCACCACTGACATCAGCAGCACACTAAAAAAGAGTGTACAAGGAGGGAAACATGGCCGAGAACGAAGAGTGATCCTCCTTTGTGGGAGGAACCCCCTTCTTGCAACAGCTACAACACTTGCAGTAGCTACTACCACCGCTGCAACATCCATAGGAACGGCAACAGCAGTAGTAGCAATAGTAGCAGCAGCAGCAGCTGCGACAGCAGCAGTAGCAATGGTAGCAGGAGCAATAACACCAACTGCAGCAGCAGTAGCAGCACGAGCAGCAACAGCAGCATGAGAAACAACAGTAGCACCAATATCCTTCAGGCTTTGTTGTCGGTCATGCTTGCTGGACAGATCCTCTTGTCGCCTTGTGCTAGCAGCTTGCAATGCTAACACAACAGCTAGTGGCAGTTGTCAATGCACAGGATAGCAATGGTCTAGAAAATGGGTCCCGACATGGGAGGCCGCCAACTCCTCTTGGTATTGCAACCAAGATAAGATATCACCCTCGAACAAGGGATCCACACTTTAGGTTCGTTTGGTTTGCAACCTCACGAAGTCCGCATGTTGATCTTTAGTGTCTACCTTTGGTTGGATACTCTGTGAGGAGACTCAAAGGCAAGAACTGTAAATAGATGTATGCAAGGTACAAGCTTTTATACTTGTAGAGATTTTCTAAAGCTTCTGCTTGTAGTGGCTCCACTGGAGCCAACCTCAACCTACAGTCCTAGTTGGCGCGTCCTTAAACCGCCAAGTGCCATCCTCAAGGCAGGCTCTAGTAAGTTTCCTAGAAGCTTCTTGTCCCAGTTTGGACCACAAAGAATATGCCATCGCGGGGTTGGAATACACAACCTCTCTTTTGAGACGCTGGTGCCTATTCAACTAGGCCACAAAGGTATGATTCCTATGATGATCCACAGGTGACATACCCATGATGGGCAGTGCATTCTTGGCCCATCTCGGAACAGACCAAAGGGACGTACTCCATAGAGCAGTGCATGCCTTGTCTGTATGTGCAGCTAGCCAGCTAGGCAGTGCACAAGGTGCATACCATTTCAACAAATCTCTCCCTTGCACCTCTATCCATCTGTTGCTCCTTGGACTCCATCAATGCCTCGGGGCTCACCCTTCCTCTGCTGCACTCCTCATGCCGAATCCACGAATGCCTGCATAGTGCATGTCGCTCTCCAACGGCTTGGTCTTGCAGTCAGCAAGCATGCTCTTGGTTCCATAGTTCTGGAAGTCCACCACGTTCTTCATGACCAGGACACGAAAGTAGTGGTAACGTATGTCCATGTGCTTTGTTCGCCGAGAGATGATATCGTCTTCAGCCATCGAGATGGCGCTCATGTTGTCCACATGTGCGACCGTGGTGTCCTTCTATGGCATTGTCATTTCGCTAAGCAAGCTGCACAGCCACTGAGTCTCCTTGCACAACTCAGACAGAGAAACGTACTCCGCCTCAGCCATGGACATGCAAATACCATCCTGCTTCCTGCTAGCCCATGAGATGGCAGCGCCATTCAAGATGCACACGTATCCAGAGGTGGATTTTCGATCGTCAAGATTTCCTCCCCAGTCAGCGTTGGTGTAGCATTTGAGGCGAAGGGGGTCCGTACCTTCTTGGTCTCCAAGGAAGAGGCCCGTGTGGTGTGTCTTTTGCAGGTAGCGCAAGATGCGCTTTACTGCTTGCCAGTGTTGTGGCCTTGGGTTGGCCACAAATCTGCTCACTTGTCCCACAACATAGCAGATGTCAGGACGAGTCCCTACTATGGCGTACATGATGCTACCCACGGCGGACTGGTAGGGATGTCTTGCATCTCCCTTTGTTCTGCTTCGTTGCTTGGCAACATGGAAGCCTTCAGCTTTCCATCGGTCGTCATTGGGGTGCTGACAGGTTTGCTGTCTTCCATGTGGTAACACTTTAGTACCTCACCGATGTATTTGGTTTGGTTGAGTTCGATGGTGCCTGCTACTCGGTTGCGGTGGATGGCGATCCCAAGGTAGTACTCGAGAGGACCCATGTCCTTCATCTTGAACCTTTTGCTGAGGTCAGACTTCAGCTCATCCAGGAGCTCAACCGAAGACTAGCAGATGATCAGATCATCCACGTACAATGCAACCAGCAGCGGCACTCTCCCATCATCGCGCACGTACATGCTCGGGTCATTCTGGCAATGCGTGAAGGAGAGACCGGTCATGAAACCGTCCATTTCTTTGTACCACATCCTTGGGGCATGTTTCAGTCGTAGAGCGCTTTCACCAACTTGCACACCTTGCCCTTGGGAGCTTTGACTCCTTTGGGCACCTCCATTAACACTTCTTTGTCAAGCTTCCCATAAAGAAAAGATGTCTTGACGTCCATTTGGTGTATCTCCAAGTTCTTTGCGGCTATAATTTCAAGGAGAGAGCGGATGGAGGCAAAGGTCATGAAGGGCGTGAACGTCTCATCGTACTCGAAGCCCGAGCATTGAAAGAACCCCTTAGCCACTACCCTTGCCTTGAACTTGTCGATGCTGCCGTCTTGCTTCTTCTTCACTCGGAGGACCCACTTGGATCCCACCATGTGGGCCTTGTCGAGTCTATCCACCAGCACCCACGTGCCGTTCTTGGCGATGGACGCAAGCTCGCTTTCCACTGCCTCCTTCCACTTGGCCGCATCCGGGCCATTCATGGCCTCCGCCACTATGGATGGCTCTCCTTGAGCCATGCATGACCAGCTAAGGCCAGTCCAATCATTCTCATACCACAAAGGTGCTTTCTTTGGTCACAAACTGCGCTGGAGTATTGGTGCGGCTTCTTGCTTTGGTGCTGGTCCTTTAATAGGTGGTGGTTTGTCGTCGTCGTTGTCGTCATCAGAAGAGTCGTCAGACTCCAAGTCAGACTCGGAAGCCACGGACACCTCGGTGTCCGCGTCCATGTCACATGCTGCATCATCCTCCGCAGCTACTCTCCCATTTCCACCACCTCCTCGGAAAGCAAGCCAGTTGTCGGGTGCTTGGTCTCCAGACTCAAGCAACACTATCCACTCTCCCGCTTTGGGAGCGAGGATCGCGTTCAGCAGCTCTTTCTTTCCAAGGGTGCGTTCGTCGAACACGACGTCGCGGCTCCTCACTAGCTTGCCTACTACCTGGTCCCAAAGCCGATAGGCTTTGTGTGAAGTATCGTACCCAACCATGACGCACTTCTTGGAGCGTGCGTTGAGCTTGCCTCCACCTCCTCCCGTTTGGATCTTCACCCATGCAGTTGACCCGAACACCTTCAGATGAGATGCGTTGGGTTACTTTCCCAACCATGCTTCCTGTGGGGTCTTCAGCTACTTGTCCTCCTCCTTTCCACACTTCCGCAAGGCGGTTGCTGGAGTGATGTTCAAGAGGTAGCAGGCCGTTGTTGCTGCTTCAGCCCAAAAGCGAGGTGGGAGCTTGGGGTTGAAGAGCATGCTTCGCACCATGCCGAGCAAGGTCTGGTTCATCCTCTCTTCCATGCCATTGCTTTGGGGGTTGTAAGGGGTGGTTTGCTTGTGGCGGATTCCATGATGCTTGAGCCAAGGCTTGCATGCCTCGTAATGACCTCCATTGTCACTTCACAGCGTCCTCACTTTCTTGGACGTTAGCCGCTCTACCATGGCGACAAACTCGAGGAGCTTCTCCTTGACCTCTCCCTTTGTTTTAAGGAATTAGATCCACAACTTGCGGCTGTGGTTGTCAATGAAGGTCAGGAAGTACTTGCTTCCT
The DNA here is from genome assembly GCA_023375785.1 of Penium margaritaceum. NCBI lineage: Eukaryota > Viridiplantae > Streptophyta > Zygnematophyceae > Desmidiales > Peniaceae > Penium > Penium margaritaceum. The sequence continues at coordinate 20,615 of SZWC01014685.1, forward strand.
CCGTTAGATAGTGTGCGAAAGGGTCCGCACACGTCACCGTGTATCAGTTCCAAGACATGCTCTACTCGTTGACCTCCTCTCCCAAATAGCTTCTTCTTTGCCTTCGCTTGGAGGCATGGTTCACACAATGTACACCCTTCGCCATGCTTCATGGTGCATCCTTCAATTCTGCAGACTACCTCTTGCTCCTGCATCTTCTGCAGCGTGCTGTTGGCCACATGGCCAAACCGCTGGTGCCACAACTCAGTGTCAGTATCCTTGGTCGATGTGGCGGTCGCGACTATCGCCGTTGGTGCATCCTTTGGCTCAGGTGCCACTATCTTGGTGGCACATGCGAGTCCCTCATCCGACGCCTTGGTGACTTTGGTTTGAAGCACGTAGAGGTCGTCGACTCTTGGAACTTGAAGCATGAGGTCCTCTTTGGTGTACAAAATCTGGATTTCCTAGTTCTTTAGGGCCACTGCTTCCTTGTTGGTGAACACCTCTATCATGTTGTCGGTGATTTGTGAGACGGACAGCAAGTTGGCTGCGAAGGAGGAAATGTACACCACCTTTTGAAGGTTGACCACCTTCTCAGCACCATTCACGTTGAACGTGATCACCTTGTCCCCTTCGCCCATGGCTTGGACAACGCCGACGTTTGCACACTTGATGCGCATAACAGATTCGGCCATGGAGACAAATCCACCCTTCTCTTTTGATGAGTGGTGGTTGGTGCCCGAGTCAAGGGCGAGTGCCCCGGGCCCAAGGATTGCTACGCAATTCATGGGCAACCCCCTAGCCATCATGTTGGTGAGCTCCTTCTTCTCCTTCCCACCTTTTTTCCTGCCTTCTTTCTTGGGACTACGGCAACCCCTAGCCCATTGCCCAGCCTTGCCACAGTTGTGACAGTTTCCGGGCTTCTTGCAACTCTTCCCGCCCCTATTGCCTTTCCCTCCACGGCCACCGCTTCTGCTGTTGCCTTGAGTGGAGCGAGAGCTTGCACCTTGTCCACCGAAGCGAGAGGCATAGGCTGAGATGTTTGCCTCACTGCCACTGCGTCGCATGGACTCGTTGCGGACATATTTGGCGACAGCCTCATACGTCAGATCGGCCTCCTTCCAACCGCCAAATGCGGTGATCAAGGACCCCCAACTCTCCGGCAGCGCCATTAGAAGGATCATGACACGCATGTTGGAGTCGAGATTCCATTCCATTTGCTGGACCTCTTGTAGCACATTGTTGAATGACTGCGAAAATGCAGGTATCGATTCTCCTTCGCTCACCCTCATCAACATCAACCTTTGGAAGATGATGAGGCAGTTTGCTAGGGCATTCGATTGATAGACGCGTACGAGTTTTGCATAGACCTTGGCAGCCAACGTGCATCCTGTGATGTAGGAGTGTTGAGTCTCGTTGATGGACGTCACGAGAATGGCGAGAGCCATGTTGTTCTTCATCGTCCATGCTGCAAGGTCAGCCGCATGCGTCGTCACGGTTGCATCGGCGGGTGTTGTCTCAGTCCCTTTTAGGATGTCGAGGTAGCCATGCACGTTCATGACAATCTCAAACTGCCATTTCCACAAGGGAAAACCTGTCCTAGTGAATTTGGACATACCCGCCTCAAGGCGGGCTTGAGTCGGATCCGCCATTTCCTGTGGTTGCTCGTCTGCTCTGCTTCGTTGCTACTTTGAATCGTTGAGGCCGATGAGGCTGATGAGGCTGTTGACTGCGACCATTGTCAAAAGGTGCAGTTGATTCAGTTGCATACCCCTCCTGCCGATGATCACCTAAGGCGATGGTGTCGTAGTGAGAGAACAGACTTTGGATCGTACCACCTTCTAAAAAGGGGTAGAGCATAATCCCGTTGGGGCTCGAGGGTCTTGTCCAACATGGACAGCACTGTTCCTCGTCCCCTAGTGCGCCACGTGCGTGCAACCTACCTGAAGAAGTCGATGGAGCAGATGGAGCCGTCCGATGGTCGTCCCCCTGTTGTACTTGTGTGCCCTGCAAGACCACGCGCTAGCCGGTCTTGGAAGCGTACCTTAGAACCAGAAGTGTGGGCCCATAACCCTTTGTCAATGCGCCGGATAACAACAGTCTACAAAACGGGTCCCGACATGGGAGGCCGCCAACCGTTCTTGGTATTGAAACCAAGATGACATATCACCCTCGAACGAGGAATCCACACTTTAGGTTCTTTTGGCAAAGGTGTATACCATGTCTTTTAGAGGCAAGCTCTAGAGGCCAGCTATAGAGGCAAGCTCTAGTAAGTTTCCTAGAAGCTTCCTGTCCCAGTTTGGGCCACAAAGAAAATTACAGCTATTGTTGGGATTGAACTCACAACCTCTCATATGAGACTCCAGCACCTATTCAACTAGGCCACAAAGGTATGGTTCCTATGATGATCCACAAGTGAGATACCCTTTATGGGCAGTGCATTCATGGACCATCTCAGAACAGACCAAAGGGATGTACTCCATAGAGCAATGCATGCCTTGTCTGTATGTGCAGTGAGCCAGCTAGGCAGTGGAAAAGGTGCATACCATGTCAACAGCACTATAGCTGCCGGCACCGCTGTCGCGACAGCAATCGCAATAGCAACATCAACAGCCGCCACTGTAGCAACATTAGTAGCCACCGCAACAAGTGAAGCAACGTCAGCAAGCATCATTTGATCCAACCGGGTATGCGAGCCCTGCGGTCTCCTGTGCTACGCGGTACGTGGCGCATCAACATACCCAATGCCAACAGCAGACGGTGATGTCCATCCTATGCCCCACTCTGGGTGCCGATCGTAGGCCAAAGGACTTTGAAACCCCATAGCCATCGCTTCAGGCTCGCAACCAGTTCCGGAGCTGGGAGCTCACCTTCCGGATCTAGGCACAAGGGGAGGGCTTGTGGCCATACTATTTCCTCCCCTTAGACTCGACTCAGGCTGACAAGGTCTACGACGCCGGTCGTACTTTGCGTGTCCTCGTCCCTGTGGCCCCTCCAGTCCCATGCCTTGCCTTTGAGCCCTTCCTTGGCAACGTCACCACATGTGCACTCCTTGACCCAGCAGCAGCTTGGCACTTACTCACACGCCCTCATCGCCTGTCAAGTGACGCTGAGACCAGCCGCCTGCTCCGGGATTTCAACTCCCTCCACATGGGGGAGACTGAGACGGTCACCTCTTATTGGTAGTGCGCAAAGGACCTTCTGTGCCGCCTCGGGGATGCCGCGCCACCCCCTCTCTCTGCGCTCCTTACCATCAAGTGCGGCGCCACGGATCCCTTCTCCGACGCCTTCGTCCACTACTCCCAAGATGTCCTCGCCGCGATGGCTACCCAGGGCACACTCCTGCCCTGGACGTACGAGCTCTTCCTCTGCATCGAGGAAGCTCATCGGGAGTCACACATCCATCGCACGGAGTCCCTCGCCTCTCCTGCCGTCGCATCAGTGGCTGTTGCTGCCCCAGAAGTAGCAGCGTCTTCCGGCGCCTCCTCGGCTGGCAAGAAGAAGAAGCGGGGCAAGAAGGGCAAGGGTCCTTTGCAACAGACTTGCGGATCCGTCAACACAAACCTCGTCTNTACGAGCTCTTCCTCTGCATCGAGGAAGCTCATCGGGAGTCACACATCCATCGCACGGAGTCCCTCGCCTCTCCTGCCGTCGCATCAGTGGCTGTTGCTGCCCCAGAAGTAGCAGCGTCTTCCGGCGCCTCCTCGGCTGGCAAGAAGAAGAAGCGGGGCAAGAAGGGCAAGGGTCCTTTGCAACAGACTTGCGGATCCGTCAACACAAACCTCGTCTACCACAACTGTAGCCAGTTGGGATACGGGTGGTATACCTGTCTGCTCCTGAACGACGAGGCTTGTGTTATCGCCACCATGCATCGCTAGCACAAGCGCCGCCTTGCCACAGCTGTTGTGACCGCCACTCCTCCGGCCACATCCACGCTGCTTGCGACAGCGCCACCGTACCCTCCTCCGCAGCTATCCTCGCCCGCTCCTCCGTCCTCGGCACCTTCCTTCCCCCTTTTGGACTCCGGTGCCATCACACTGCAGTCGGTCTACTCCATTGGACCCTCCGCCCGCAAGCGCCAGCTGGAACAATTCATCGTACTTCAGCTTGGCCTTCCTCGCCCTCCTCCCTAGGGAAGTGCGAGTTGCGTAGTCGCTAGTTCCTCCCCACCCTACATGACAAAATCGGTGCTACAATCATGTCTTGTATCTCCGTCTGTCCCATCCTCTGCCATGCCTTGCCCTCCTGCTCCTCTTTGTGACGATGTTGCCTGGCTAGATGACTGACACTCCCAGTTAGCACCTTCGTCCACTTCATCAGCATTGCTTGCCCATTGCCATGTGGCTGTCAGCAACCTGGCCATACCGGTCCAGGATCCGTTAGAGACCTAGATCATTGACTCTAGGGCCATGCATCACATGTCGGCCTAGCATGAGGATTTCAGTGTTCTTGGTCCCGTCACCAATGTCGTCGGGGTTTGGATGGGTTCTGGTCATGTGTTACCCGTTCATGGTGTCGGTGTTGTTTGTTTCCGTGGTCCAGATGGTGATGTCTTCTTGAATGATTTCCTCTTCGTCCCTGGCCTTGAGCTTAGCCTCCTGTCTGTCACCGCCCTTGATTGCATCAGCATGGACGTTCTACATTCGCTAGGTGTGGGCACTGTGTTGTTGCGTCCATTCGGTCATGCCGTTTTGCATGCCACCACCCGTGACAACTTGTGGCATGTAGGGCGCGTGTCCGCGTCTACCTCTGTCCCCACCTTGTCGGGCAATACTGGTCACGTGTTTGTTACCAACACTCTATCTTCGCAGCACACGCGTCTCCTACATCGCCGCCTTGGTCACATCCACTATGCTGCTATTGATAGCATGCTTCGCACGCAGCCTGCCAAGGGCCTTGATCCAGCCTTCTTTCCTCTGCCGTGTCCTACTGAGCGCATTGATCACGCTTAAGGCAAGATGCACTGTTCCACCTACCCCTTCTTTACCTCTCAAGTGTCCATCCCGCTCGCCCTGGTTCACTTTGATGTCATGGGTCCCCCCCAAAAAATTCAATCGGCGAGTGCTGTCGTTACATAATGACACTTACAGACGACTACCCTTGTTATCGCTGAGTCTTCTGCCTTCGACAGAAGAGTGATGTCGCTCCCACCATTCGTACTTGGCTTGTCCGTGCTGAACGCGAGTGTGATCGCCCTCTCTGCCGCTTCCGTTCTGAACATGGTGGTGATTTTTTGGGGTGGACCACACTCTTCCTCGCCTCCCGTGGTGTTCATCATGAGACATCCGCACCTTACACGCCAGCCAGAACAACGTCTTTGAGTGATGCAACCACACCATGACCAATACCGTCCACACTATGCGGGTGGAATCTGGCATCTCTAATGGGTTCTACTTTGAGGCCATGGCCTACATGACGTTGGTGTGGAACCGGATTCCCCACGGACCCATTCCTCATCAGTCCACCCCATACCAGCACTGGTGTGGAGAACGCGCCAACCTACATCTGGCGCGGGTCTGGGGCTGCGTCCGGTGCGGGTTTCGGGCTGCGTCCCCATCCTGTGGCTGCCTACCTCACACCCAGGTGACAAGCTCGAGCCTCGTGGTCTTTCGTGCACCTTCCTTGGCGTCTTGCGTTAGTCAAAGGCGTGGCGCTTTTGGGATCCCAACCGACACTTCATTGTTGAGTCCCGCGATACCCTCTTCTTTGAGGACCTGTTTCCCCGCAACCTCGTTTGCTCAGGCGCATCGATATTCCTCCCGTCGCATGGGGGAGTGGTAAGTCCGTCCTCTGTCTAGCCGCGTCTGGGCGTCCTATCGTATGCGCCCGCCAATCCGTCTTTGCCGGCTGCCCCATCTGTGTCCAATAGTCCCTCAGAGCCAATTGACCCATCCCTATCCGCTAATCCCTCAGGGCCAGATGCCCCATCTGTGTCCGATAGTCCCTCAGGGCCTGCTGCCTCATTCATGCCTGCTAGCCCCTTAGGGCCGGCTGCTCCATCCATGTCCGCCAGACCGTATGGACCGGCTGCCCCATCCGCGTCCGACAGCCCCTCAAGGCAGGCCGCCCGATCTGTGTTCGAGAGCCCCTCAGGGCCGGCTGCCTCATTCATGCCCGCCAGCCCCTCATGGCTAGCTGTCCTGTCCGTGTCCGCCGGCCCCTCTGGGATGGTTGTCCCATTTGGGTCTGACAGCCCCTTAGGGCCTGCTGACCCATCTGCGTCCGACAGCCCGTCAAGGTCGGCCACCCCAGCTGTGTCCGACATTCCCTTAGGGTCGGCCGCCACGTTCGTGTCTGCTAGCCCCTCAGGGCCGGCTGTCCCGTCCGTGTCCGCCAGCCCCTCAGGGCCGGCCGCCCCGTCCGTGCCTGCTAGCCCCTTAGGGCCAGCTGCCCCATCCGTGTCAGCAAGCTCCTCACGGCCGGCTACCCCGGCCGTATCGGGGTGCTACACACGTGGTCCGGGCGGGAGCCTCAGACCCAGGCTGACAGTGAGAACTCAAGCCGCCCCCTCATGTCCTCTCACTCCACGACCCCCTGTCATCCTACGACGTTCCTAACCTCATGTCAGATCCACTCCCACGGTCGTGAATAGGGACCCCGGCACCAAGGCACTCGGCTTGGCCACACTCTCTGTCATCGCCCATCTACATCCAGGGCCAACTCTGGGCTATGCCTTGCTCCATCAGGAGCACCAGTATGCCATTGCGGTCACACTTACACGGATGCCACTAGGTTCGTGGGACGTACGCACCCTCACTGTCCGCTCCACGGAGTGTCTAGAGGACCAAGCCACCCTTCGTTAGGCTCAGGCATCTTCTGAGGCCACTTACTGGGAGGATGCATGGGTCGACGAGCTTGTCGCCATTTGGCAACATCAGGTCTATGAGCTTGTCGACCTCCCCCCGCGCCGTAAGGCCATCTGTGTCAACTGGGTTCTCCAGAGAAAGTGGAAGCCAGGTGGTTTCCTGGACAAGTACAAGGCCTGTCTCACAGCCAAGGGGTTTGCTCAGGTCCCTGGGATCAACTATGACCAGATCTTCACCCCGTTTGGTCGGTTCTCCACGAGGCGGGCGTTGTTCAGCCTGGTTGCCCAGCACGGGTGGGCACTGCATGAGATGGATGTGAGCAATGCCTTCCTCCATGGCACACTGGAGGGCGAGGACCTCTAAATGGTGTAGCCTCCAGGCTTCGACGACGGCTCAGGCTGGGTTTGGAAGCTACGGAAGACCCTCTATGGCTTGAAGCAATCACTGCGCTGCTAGAACTAGGAGATCAGCAGTACGCTTCTTAGCAGTGGCCTCCTTCGCAGCTCTGCCGACCAGCGCTATTCATCAGTCCGCGAGGTCAGACTCTCTTTGCTCTCCTGGTGTATGTCGACGACCTACTCATCGCATCGCCAGATGCAGCCGCCATCCAACGGGTCAAGGACCTGTTGCACGCTGCATACTAGATGAAGGACCTCGGGCCAGTACGAGTTTTTTTTGACATGGAGCTTGAGCATGATTGCTCTGCGGGCATCTTACATGTCCATCAGGTCACTTACGTCCAGACCCAGTCCGAGCACTTCGCTGGGGACCTGCCCCATGTGCTGAGTGCATCGTCACCCATGTCGCCCAATGGTCAAGCGATGCTCAAGAGTTCTCATCGAACCGTGGCTAGGGAGCCAATAGACGTAACCACATATTTGCGCATCATCGGGTCACTACTGTTCCGGGCGACGACGACGCGTCCAGACATTGCGTTCGCTGTCAACCTCCTCGCACAGTTCTCTTAAGAGCCATGTTGCCTCCACTTTGAGGCCGCAATCCGAGTGCTACACTACGTTGTTTCTACCCCACGGCGAGGCCTCATGTTCCGTCGACCGTTGTCTGTTGTGGCGACGGGATAGACTGATAGTGGCTGGGCCGCCAATCCAGACGGTAAGAGTCGTACAAGCTGGATCATCCTTGTTGGCGGAACGACTCTATCGTGGCGTAGCGTCAAGCGAGGCTGCATTGCGGACTGCTGAGGCTGAGTACATGGCCCTTGGTTCTGGTGCGTGTGAGAGCGTGTGGCTGTGTCCATGCTGTCAGAGTTGCGTCAGTTAGTCCCGTCCATCACGTTGCAGCGTGACGATGAGAGTGCTATGGCCATTGGTGACAATGACGGCGTGCACCATACTCGCACAAAGCACATCGATGTCGAGAATCACTATGTGCGTTCGTTGTTGCATGACAGCAACATCATCATTGTGTGGGTTGAAACAACAAAGAAGTTGGCTAGTTTCTTGACCGAGGCACTCAAACGTGACTCGTTCAAGAAGGCTGTGAGTACAGTTGGTGTACGGCTGTCAGGTTCTCTCTCTCTCTGTGTGTTCTCTTGGCCTCTGTGCCCTCTGCCCATCCATGTGCACTACGCCTGTGAGTCATGGGGGAGTGTTGGTTTTTGTCTCACATGTCTCACTTGTACTCTGTTGTGTCCTCCCGACTTGTGTACATCGGTGTGCAAATGACTGAAGGTGAGATGCGACGCTGATGGAGTATCGCCCGGTGGAGCCGACGCACGCTGAGGCCTATACGCAGTTTGGTGGAGCCTCCTCCCTCCTCTGTGCTCAGCTATGCTGGCACACCTCCTCGGCAGTCGTGCCGCCAACAGGCACTATCAGTACATTTGCTATCTACGCATGTCCAGCACCGCATTTGACTGTGTTGCTGCGTTCACTGTGTTATGTCATGCCTAGGGTCAAAGTTTTATGATTTTTTAACACTGTTGGTACCGAGGGTTAGCGTACACGCTGCCTGGGTTTAGGCAACCATTACTCCTCACTGCTATTCTTCTAGCTAATTCTGACCACACGACTACGTTTGTAGCGTGTACATTATGGTATGGTCCAGATTTCAGGCAAAACGGACGATGCTGGGGTTTTGGGCTGCCGGCCTTCTGGCAGGGCTCACCGAGAAAACCCTGCCTGCCAGAATATAGGTCTATTTTCTGATTGGCTGCTTAGCTGAGTAACAATCTCTAAAGAGTTGGGGGGGAGCTAGAACTCAGAGGGGTCTTCCATTGTTGCTTATTCTTCATTACTAATCAGTCACTTCTAATTTTCAGCTGCTTTCTGGCGCTAACACTGGCCCGCGCGTTTCCGAGTAAGAAATCCAGAGCACTTAGACTAAGACTCTAGAGCAACAAGGGGGGGGACTCAAGGAGCACTGAGGGGGCAGCAGACTAAAGAACGAGTGTGGAAACCCGCACGCTGTATCAACAACGCCACTGCCCCAACCTGTGCTCTAGCGTAGTTTCTATCTGTCCCGACCGACGAGAAAATATGCAATATACCCCATACACATCCAGACTCTACTATGACACACACACATTACCGACTACCCAAGCTAGGCAAGTTTAGGCCTCCCAAGACGTTGGAACATGTCACCGAGAGAGTGGAAATATTTTAGGGCATGCGGGCCCATGCAAACTCGAACATGAGCTCTGTGTGTTAGTGTAATGCAAGACAAGAAAAAATTGGCTAAGTCTGGAACGCATAGTACGAAAGAACAAGGAGAAAGTACAAATGAGCCCCTAGCGGGCTTATGTAGGGGCACCGGCAGCTAGCCGCACCGAGCCCCATCACCCCCGCTGAACCAAAACAAGTCAGGGGGGAGAACGCACTACGTACACTACAATAACAATCAATGGTGGTCTCCTCGAGGCAGCGGAAGAGCTGTCCAAGTGCCCAAGTCTCGCCTATAGAGAAAATAGGAGCAGTGCTAACAAATCTCGGAATCAACATCCAGACATCAGGCACAACCTTTCGAACATCAGAAGCACTACTATAGCCACTGGGTGTTCTCGTTGAACCAGTACAGTCCACCAGGTACGCGGGTCTCAACCCACCAAGAAAATTCTCCTAGCTCCCGACAAGCCCACAGGGCTGCCGGAACGTATCGACCGCGTCTTGTCCACGCTGTTGTAGATGATGGATAAGTCTCAGGACACTCCAGAGGACCGTCGTGTCGTCACGCCCTCCTTGACCATATACCACCAACGTGGGTATATGGGTAATCCATCGGCATCGATCGTGAGGGTGAAAGCGAGAAAAACCAACACTCTCCCTAGCTGACATGGCCGTCAACGCAAGAACACACAAATAAGATGAGGTACTGAACAAAAACGTATGCAAAATCACGGTCTACACCGGTCAACCACACACATCTGCTGTCCATCTAAGTTCTCCTCAGGACACTGGCACATCATACTAATTTCCCGGAACTAGACCATGAGAAGAGTCATGTGCACGCACACAAATCAGTGTAACGCACATCATACACATGTCAAATGGAAAGAGGGTCTCCTCATGACACTGACGGTACTAGTGCCCGTGTCTCGACCATTGCGAACAATCCAACAAGTGTATGTGTACTGACTACAATAGCACCATCAATCAACACGCATGATCATAGGGGGTCTCCTTATAACACGGGTGCAACTCGCCATGTGTTCGGGTCTCGACGACTATGAGCAAACTAGCTGGCATGCACATGCCACACGCAGTATGGCTACACACCAAGACACACGATTTCATGGTCTCCTCGTGACACGGGTACAACCGACCAAGTGCCCGGGTCCCGGACCAACAGAGTTGTACCATACATCTGTAGCTGTCTAGGCACATGGCATGAGCCACACGATGCCTGTTGTAGTATGCTCATAGCAGAGCATGGATCCTCGAAACGCATCTCCCATGACCGTGCGTCAGGTCGAGGTCCACACAACACTTCCTCTGGGCAGATGACCCTTGCGTCAATGTTGTCAATGGAGATGCTGATGGTGTATCTGAACAGATGTTGGACGATGAATCATGTGGTCTCTCCATCGTGCACAGATAGCTCCCCCTATCACGTACGATTCTGCTCCTAGCCTCAAAGATGAAGTGGTGTCTCCGACTACGACTCCTCACGTTGCTATTGTATCACCTGGAGTGTACCAGTCCTCGCGTGACTACCAAGGGTCCCAACTCACAGTCTCTCCTCTCTCTGCTCTACTACGATGCATCTGTGTATGCCGGAGGAAAGGGAATGGGCGAGAAGCACGCGAGCGTGGATGAAGTGGCAGAGCTGGCCTCCGAGGTAGGATAGAGTACCCTGAGGCACAGGGGTGTACGACCAGAAGAGGAGGGCTGGAGCGACGAACCAGATCACCACTCATGGAGGAAGGTGACGATGGAGCAGGTGAATTGGGTGGATAAAGGTGCGTGATGGCAGCAGCAGAAGGAGGAGCGATGATGGAGTCAATAGGAACGACGATGGCGGAAACTGAAGGCACGCTCAGCTCTCCTATGGTAGTGTCTCCACCAAAGTTTCATACTCAGAGGTGCTACAGGATCCTCCCTAAGTATGGGTGTGTGAGATCCTGGTTGTGGAAAGCTTGTGTCAATAGTACTGGTGCTCTCCTCCTCTGAGAATTGATCACACACAGCCATCACTTCCCGCTACAGCATCACTACATGCTCCTGCAGGTCAGCGTAATCTGCCTCAGACATGTGGAGGTGGCCCATGTCTGCCTCGCATAAGACAAAATCTTCCTCATTGGATGCTACATATGCAGAGTGCAGTTTTTGTGAGTACAACTCCATCTGCATCTCTGCTGTTGAAGACGATGGAGCTGGTGCTGCTGCATCCACGTGGTGGTCAACCAAACTTGCAATCTGCTAAGACGTTGGAACATTGGATGCAGCTGCAGGTGTCACATCCACACCACAGCTTGGGTCTATCATATGAGGTAAGATGAGTGGTTGCATGCTAAGAGAGAAGGAGAAGGAGGATTTGTCAGAGTCCGTGGAAGATGTGGAAATGTTGTCTGTGCAGAAACTGCTACTCTCAACGTCGATGTGATCAGTAGGGTCACCAACAGGTGAACATGAGAGGGCAGATATCATCTCGTGCTGACAAGGTGACTCCATCCGCATGAACAAATCTACTCCACTATCCTTGACTGCCTTCGTAGTGGACATAGGTGTGTAGGACTTTGGCTCGACAATGCCTGTCAAGGCGACCAGCAAGCGCAGCTTGCGCTCACGCACCGTCTCGCCGAGAAGGCTCGTCGCTGCCACCTGCTCGATAATGGAGTGAGGACCATCATCTGAATACGTCATATGTGTCGCTGCTCCGTCGTGTGTACGGGAACCTGTAGACTCTGGGAACGTGGGCAACTCCTCACGTTGAAGCTGGTCCTTAGGTAACGTAGATGACACGTTGGAGCCTGTTGTGTCTATTGTAGCACATGTGCCAGTGACATCTCTCAGAATTGCTGCTCTCAAGAATGCCTCAACCTCTAAAAGACCAGCCGGCCGACTCTGCTCATGCACCGCGACCGCTGTCATAATGGTGTGAGTCTCGTTTGCCAACACCCTTGGAAATCTGTATGGGGCATCCCGATCTGCACAACGCTCCTGTGCCACCGCCAGGCCACTACCGGTTGGAGTAGCGAGTGGCACCGCCCAGGCACGTGGGACCTGTACTCTTCTTGATGCAATCTGCTACTGTACAACGTCCAGCTCCTGCCCTAGTGTAGATGTTGACCTCGATGACATGCATGTCCCAAGCACTCCAACCTCTGCCGGACTGGTGTGAGTTTGCCGCACACTCTCCCCCAAAATTCTGGTAGACGCATCCTGATCTGTATGGGACTCTTGTGCCACCGCCGGGCCACCACCAGTCGGATCCGCAAGTGACACTGTCCAGTGATGCCGTGCCTGTCCTCCTCGTAATGTAACCTGCTGCTGTGGAAGATCTGGGTCCAACTCAAACATGGAGCTCGATGACACGCAAGTCTCCATCATGAACGCCATGTCAGGATCAGACTCCACGTAAAGTGCTGTTGTCGTATCGTTTAAATCTGCCGGTCTACAACGCGTCTCGATACAGAGATCGCTGCCAAAAATAGAATTCACTTTTTGCTAGGAAGGCATAACTGCCATAACCACCGCTGCTGCTGCTACGAAAACTGCTGTTGCTGCAGTGGTTGCTACTACTACAAGTGTCAGTTTGATGCCGGGCTATTCTACGGCCATGCACAACTTTTTTTTGTTTTGTTTTGTTTTCTTTGTGATCCCACTTTTTTTTCTCTTGCCCTCAACCCCCTTTATCTTTTCTGTTGCCTTCACCCGCTACTTTTTTTCTCTTTCTATTGCTCTCCCTTCTCGTCCCCAACCCCCATCTTTTTTCCCTCAACTTCTTTTTTCTTTTCTCTGCTCATCCCGGGTTTGCTCGTCACCCAGTTGTTGGGGCCCCCTAGAAAGGGGACAGGTCAGGTTTGGGTGGGGGATTAAGAAAAGGAGGGGCGATTTCAAGTCGCCCCCCCCTCGCTCCTTGCTTGCTCGCTCGCTAAAAAAAGTGACTGGGCAAGTGAGTGTGTGAGCGAGTACGAGGGGGGAGGGGCGACCGTCCCTCTCTCCGTCCATCGGCCGACGGGGCCGACGGGGCCGATTGGATCCTCAGAGGGGTCCCTCGGAGGGCCCCTTGCAGCTGCAGCGGTAGGTGCAGCTGCTGCGGTTACTGCTACTATTACTTCTACTCTGCTGCTGCTGCTACTGCTGCTCTACACAAAAACCGCTATTGCTCCTTGCTGCTGTGCACCACCACAATTGCTGTTGCTTGCAGTCACCGCCGTTGCTACTTTCTATTGTTGTCGCTGATGCTGCTACTGCTACACACTAATGTTGCCGCTTCCATCGCTGCTACACGCTGTTGCTGCTACTATCGCTGCTCTTGCTGCTGACGCTTCCGTAGTGGCTGCTACTGCTGCTATGTGCTGTTGCTGCTCACCCCGATGTTGTAGCGGCTGATGCGCCCCTACGGCTGTTGTTGTTGCCGCTGCTGCGCGGCACAGTGGCTACTGCTACTACTAGTGCTATCGCCTATGCAGATTCTACGAATGCTAGCGCTGGTTGTCGCTCCTGCTATTGCGGCCGCTACTGCTGCTTCTGCCACTGCTGCTGTTGCTGTGAGCAGCTCCTCTACCGCCACTACTCCTACTGCGTGGCACTGAAGTTGCCGCAACTGCTATGTTTGCTGCTGCTATTGCTGTTTCCACCACATTCATGCTCCTATGTGCGGCTCACCGCCCTTGTGGCGTTCACGTGCAATCGCTTTGCGCTCCCTCACGCTGCTACCGGCATGGCGTCACGTGGCGCTTTCTCTTTGCGTTGCACCCACTACTGCTGCTTCTGCTGCTCACATGCCTCCTTGTGCTCTGATACCAGATTGTAAATATTTTAGGGCATGCAGGCCCATGCAAACTCGAACATGAGCTGTGTGTGTGAGTACAATGCAAGACGAAAAGAATTGGCGAAGTCTGTAGCGCATAATATGAAAGAACAAGGACAAAGTACAAATGAGCCCCTAGTGGGCTTATGCAAGGGCACTGGCAGCTAGCCGCACCGGGCCCTGTCACCTGCGCTGAACCCAAACGTGTCAGCGGGAAGAACACACTACGTACACTATGATAACAATCAACAGTGGTCTCCTCAAGGCACCGGAACAGCTCTCCGAGTGCCCGAGTCTTGACCACCGAGAAAATTGGAGCAATTCTAGAAAATCTCGGAATCAGGTTCCAGACACCACGCACGGCTTTTTGAACATCGGAAGCATTGCTACAGCCACCGGGTCTCCTTGTTGCACCGGTAAAGTTCACCGAGTGTGCGGATCTCAACCCACCGAGAAAACTCTCCTAGCTCCCGACAAGCCCACAGGGTTGTCAGAACGCATCGACCGCTTCTTGTCAGCACTGTCGTAGATGCTGGAGAATTCTCGGGACACTCCGGAGGCCCGTCGTGTCGTTATGCCCTCCTCTACCATATACCACCAACGTGGGTATATGGGTGGTTCATTGGCATCTGTCGTGACGGATAGAAGCCACACGAACCAACACACCGGATGGCCACATCTCATCCACATGCAAGCTACACATATCATCACCAATCAGTGCTAGGTTTCCCCGGGCACTCACACTGTCCAAGTGCCCGGGGTCTCTACCAACAAGACTGAATGAGCGGTGTCTGAAACATTGGTAATCTGTCTACGTCGCTCGTGATGGGTAGAAGTCACATAAACCAACACTCCCCCTGGCTGACATGGCCGTCAACGCCAGAACAAGTGAGCCAAGGCACCGAATAACAATGTGTTGTTTTTTGCGCATCTCTCATTGTGCTCTGTTGTGTCCTCCCGGCTTGTGTACGTTGGCGTGCAGATTGACAACAAGACGCGACGCTGTTGGAGTGTTGTCCGGTGGAGCCGACGCTCTCTGAGGTGTGCATGTGGTTTGCTAGAGCCTCTTCCCTCAGACGCATGACGTGCTCAGCTGCATTGGCAGGCCTCCTCAATAGTCATGCCGCTAGCAGTCACTGCCACCGTAGATGTTGTATGGTCGTGTCCTGTGCTGGATCTGTCTACACGGTTGCAATTGCAGCATCATGTTGTGCTTGGGGTCCGATTTTCAGGTTGTTCGGGCACTGTTGTAATCAGGGACTAGCCTAGATGCTGCCTGGCTTTAAATAGCTAGGATCCAAATACAACGGTACCCATCATTTTGCTCGATACATCAGCGTTGTCCATAGTCAAAAACAGCATGACAACGGTGCCCATGTTGGCAAATGTGCGAGCAAAAACGGTATTCAACTTTGCTCTCGAAGTCCGACGTCGCTGACTTTGAGGGTGAATTAAGGGAATTCTGACACTGGCCTCACCGATGTCAGAAGTCACCATGTTGCGAGTTTTGGAGTTCGCAAGTGCGAACTCCAAAACTCGCACGTTCACAAGGGTGAATGCACAAACTCTGAGCAAACCGCCTGGTTGAACTAGAGGGTTTGGGTTATAATTTTTTAGTTGCCGGGGCACCTGCCGGGCCTCACGGTAGCGGGGCCCAGCAGATCCCCTTTCTTCTATCATAGAGTGCGCGAGGGCCCTGTCGTCACGGCAGGGGGCTTGCCGCGGCGGAGCCTGCTGCTGCGGCAGGCCTTGCCACGGTCAAGCCTGCCGTCGCGGCAGGCTCTGCTGGCGCAGCTCGCCGTCGCGGCGAGCTGGTGCGGGGTCCTGCACGGACCTCCCGTCTCCCCTCGCTGTGGGGGTCCTGTTTCGCTTGAGGGAGAGAGCGATTAAACCTTTTTGGGTTACATAGTAACCCTATTACAATCGCTTTGCGTGCCAAACGACGCTGAAGAAAATCGTGATTGGTGGATCGGTCATTTTCCTGACGTATCCACCAATCAGGGTGCAAAAAATTGTCGGACCGTATGCCCCCCCACGTCCGCGGACGCCTAGGCTAGGTCGGCCAAGGGGAAAAAAATCACGGATGACGACCTAGATGTCCGGACAGACCCCGGATAGTACGGAATGACCAGTCCGACGCCAAGACAAAAGGGTAAGGACTGTACGTTGGGTTGGGTCCAGCCCCTCGAATCCACTGCCGAGCAGAATTTAATGTTGTTTTTTCCCCTCTATGTCGCTCCTCCTTGGCCTCGCCCTCTCCTGTTTCACAGAACTGGTCGTCATGGCAAACTCTTTAGACTCGTGAACCCGGCTTAAAAAAGGATTAACATGCAAATGAAAGAAAACAAATTCAACCAAGGTTATAGAAGAAGGTAAATAAATCTACTTCTGCCTGTAATTACATCATCTTGTTTTTTATAACATAAGGAAACATCCCAAATTCATCCAGATTTGTCGAAGATCATTTTTTTTATGAAGTTCATAATAGACGTGTGAAACTATCATGTTCACAATAAAAGAACATATTCATCTCGTATGAATTAATTCATCATCAGATAGAACTATATACATAAAAAAGTCCGAGAAGAAATGCCTTTAGAGGTTTTTCTTCAATATGTTGGTGAATTTTTTTCCATAATAGTGTATCGTCAACCGCATTTGGTCAATTTTTTGTTGTCTTTTTTTCTTATACATCCACACAAGCTGGAATAAATCCAGCATAGCTTGAAGTAATTTAGGAAGAGTTCGCCCAAACCATACACAATGTTTAAGAGCACACATGGGCGAACCAAAAATATTAGTTGAACGAATGCGGGTGACAGTTTGGCAGTCCATTTACAACCAGTTTTGGCTTCCACGGACGAGATAAAGTCTCATGGCAAACCTTCCATTATGTGGTCCAGATTGCGGGCAATTATTTACCCACTTAAGAGATACTAATATGAATACTTTTGCCCGGTTACTATGTAACCCTATGCACGCTTTGCGTGCAACACCTGCCTCTTGTTTTTTTTTGCGGAGGTCCTGTTTCGCTCGCGCAAGCGAGCGACTCCTCCTCCTCTTTTTTTTTTTGTTTCGCTCAATCGCTCGGCTGCCCCTTCCAGACGCGTTCTGCGCTGGCTTGAAATAAAAATGGATTGCTGCAGGTCAGCTTTCCTGAGCTGACATATTCCAGTCCAAACTGAGCAGCAAAATGAGCTGCATCCCGGAAACACCTTGAACTGGCTTCTTTTGCTTTGCAGTTCTCCCACTGCTCCAACCATGCAGTGTGCATGCAGCTGATGTAGCTCCTTGATGTCCATGGAGACTACTCCAAGTGGTGATGTCACCACTCTCGTTGTTGAAAGTGGTCAGGTCCACTTTGATAAAACAGCTGCGATGAAGGTTGATGTAGATTGTTGCTGCAATAACTGCTGCCAGCCGCTCCTCAACGCTTGCAGAATGCCACTCTGCTGTCGTTGTTGATGGAGCGACCTTGATTCAAATTTTCTTGCTTTGTTTAAATCTCTTACAGAGATTGTTGCTCACTCCCGCCTCCTCCTCCTCATTGGTAAAGGCCTAGATTGTTGCGATGGCGCTCAAAGGCCACGCAAGTCTGCTGCCACACTTGATCAAAGTGTGAGGATCTCCACTGGCACTGCGCCCGTGGAATATCGCTTTGTTAGGCATGCCATCTCCACGAGGTGGGCTTACTGCAGCCACCTGTCGACACGGCAGGAACGTTGGTTGTGGAGCAGAGCTCCATCCGGCATGCCACCTGATGAAGGGTGGGCTTACTGCAACCGTCTGCCGATACGGCAGGAATGTTGTTCAAGGATCAAGCATGCCACCTCCAAGAGGTGGGCTTACTGTCTGCCAACGTGGCATGAATTTATCTTGGCTTCTCTGCCTAAGGTGCTTGAAGGCCCGATAACCTTCCTCTCCCCTGGGGCGTCACACGCCCCTTCTTGCCGGTGCACTGTTGCATCGGCACACGAGTGCTGCTGCTGGCCTGTGTGTCGTCATCACAACTACTTCGATGGAGAGGTTGCCATGGCTTAGTGGACCCTCATTGCTCCACATACATCCTCCGGGCTATAGTGTTGTACTATAGCCATGAGATTAATTGACTGCTAAAGGCTGTTGCCAAGAGCCTTCTTGATGTTACTAGTAGCAAGTGCTTCTTTCACTGCTGCGTGTTGGGGAGTTCTACTTCCAGAGGAGCTCTTCTGCTCTCACAACTCCTAAATTTTTTTTACACTCTCCCCTCCTTTTTTTTTCTCCTCTTCCGCTTCCTCCGTTGCCCTATGCGTAGCAGACGAAGGGCAATACAAATGTGCAAGGCTGAACCTGAGTTGTTGATGAAGCACTCAGCATCCTTGCAGATGTAGAGACATCGTCGCTGTCGACGGTGGTGAGCTGACTTGCTTTTGCCACCATGCTATTTGTTGTCTTCAGCTGCATAGTCTACTGCTTCACGTGTGCTTGTGCCTTGCTGCTGTTGAAGTTGCATATGCTGAAGCTGAAACCATGCCAGTTGCTGTTGAAGTTGTGCAATCTAGGCGGCCTAAGCCGCATGTGACTGTTGAAACTGCTCCGTCTGAGATGCTTGAGCGGCATGCGTCAGCTGCTCTTGTTGAAGGAAGAGCTCTTGAGCTCCCATCAACTGCCTCAATGCCTCCCTCTCATGCTAAACAACTTGACAAGCTGCGGCTTCTTGTTGTGCCATGCATTGTGCCTCATCTGCCACGCATTGCGCTTCTGCTGCTTGGCGTTGTGCGTGCTCTGCAACATGGCGTCCTTGATCCTGACGCATACGCAGACCATGCAAAACAGAGTTCTCATCAAGAGCGAGAGAATCTGCCCTTCGATCCTCTGCCTCCATGTTGCTCATGGTCTCTTGATGCATATGTCTTGAGCAGCCGAACGTAGCGAAGGGCTGTTTGCACTACACGCTTAGGAGAAGACGCACGTTGCTCCTCCTCGAGCTTGTACAAGGATGGTGAAGAGCTGCTTCACCAATCCGCTCTTCTGCTGCTGCTTCTAGACTAGCTGAACACAGAGCCTAGTGCTCTGATACCATGTTGGGTTTTGTAATGGTGGGGGCACGCGCGGGAACGGCCAGTGCCTCACCACGGAGCCTCCAGTACAACAAGGGGGTCCTTGCTGCTCTAGGATCTTTTTGTGTGTCCAGAAAACTTAGCGGAAGTCAAAATGTGGAATAGAATCTTGTTAAAAGTACAAAGTACAAGAACAAGATCTATCCAACAAACAACAGCTAAACAGATCTTAGCTCCATGCTCTGACGTATCTCTTGGCCCCAAACTAGGGCGCAACGCCTTGCTAGGCCGTCGAGGCCATCCACGCAAGGGTCTCGGCGCAGCCATCATCTCCAGTGATGGAAGGCCTTCAGGACGTCAGGGCCATCTCCTCGCCAGGCTGGCAGCACTTGCCAGGCTTACTGGGTTGTCAGAGGATTCTGGCTGGTCTTGGCATGGCCACCAAGTTGTGGTAGACTGGCCACCAGCAAACATATCGTCCTCCTCCCAGGCTGGCAGGCAGAGCAAGGCTTATAAGGGCCTTGGAGGGATCTTTAGCATGAACCTCCACCCAGGCTGGCAGGCAGAGCCAGGCTTATAGGCGCTGCTGGAGATCCCTCCAAGGCCCTTGTAAGCCTGGCTCTGCGTGCCAGCCTGGATGGAGGACACTACTGGAGATCCCTCCAAGGCCCCTATATGCTCGGCTGTGCCTGCCAGCCTAGGTGGAGATTCATGCTAGAGATCCCTCCAAGGCCCCTATAAGCCTGGCTCTGCCTTCCAGCCTGGGAGGAGGACGACATGTTTGCTGGTGGCCAATCTAACACAACTTGGTGGCCGTGCCAAGACCAGCCAGAATCCTTTGACGACCCAGTAGGCCTGGCAAGTGCTGCCAGCCTGGCGAGGAGGTGGCCCTGACGTCCTAAAGGCCTTCCATCACTGGAGATTATGGCTACGCCGAGACCCTTGCGTGGATGGCCTTGACGGCCTAGCAAGGCGTTGCGCCCTAGTTTGGGGCCAAGAGATACGTCAGAGCATGGAGCTAAGCTCTGTTTAGCTGTTGTTCGTTGGATAGATCTTGTACTTGTACTGTGTACATTTAACAAGATTGTATTCCACATTTTGACTTTTGCTAAGTTTGCTGGACACACAAAAAGATCCTGGAGCAGCAACGACCCCCTTGTTGTACTATAGGCTCCGCAGTGAGGCACTGGCCGTTCCCGCGCGTGCCCCCTCATTACAAAACCCAACAGGGTCAACGGTCGAGATGACTCCAACTGACTCTAGGATAGAGCGGAGGGCATCAGATGTCAAGCTAAGGTCAGGAGGTGTGGAATGGTCAGATGATGACACTGATGGAGGTGAGGATGGCGAGGAGGAAGATAAGGGTGCCTGAAGTGGCACGGTTGCAACGGCCCGTTCAGAGACCACATGGTTTGTGAGCTATTGCACCATGCGCTTCAGACCCTGGAGCTCGGCGGACAACAACGCCGTAGCTCCACTAAGGGGTGCGACGGTACGAGTTGATGTCTCTGAGTCGGATGGTAGAGTAGGGCGGGACCATAATCAGGGTGGTCGCCACCCAGTAGGGCGCTGACGACACCGTTGGTTTTCGTGCATCTCTCATTGTACTCTGTAATGTCCTCCCGGCTTGTGAACATCGGCGTGCAGATGACTGACGGCGAGACTCGATACTGTTGGAGTGTCGCTCGGTGGAGCCGACACACGCCGAGGTTCACCCACAGTTCGCTGGAGCCTCCTCCCTTCGACGACACGCTCAGCTCCATTGGCAGGCCTCCTCGGCGGTCCGGCCGCCGGCGGTCACTGCCATTGCAGATGCTGTCTACATGCAACCAGCATTGTTTTTGGTTGTGGCATTGCGTCTGCAGCATCGTGCTGTGCCTACGGTCCATGTCTCCTGCTGTGTGGCCATGCTTGGCATCACTGACTGTCATTGGCACTGCCTGGGTTCAGGTAGCCGTAACTCTTTGCTGCTATTCTTCTAGCTGATTCTGGTCGCATGACTGTGTTTGCAGCATCGGTATTATGGTGTAGTCCAATTTTCAGGCAAAACGGATGACACCCGGGTTTTGGGCTGTCGGGCGTCTGGCAGGGCTCACCGAGAAAACCCTGCCTGCCAGAAAATAGGTCTAGGACTATTCTCTGATTGGCTGGTTAGCTGAGTAACAAGTTCTACACTAGTGGGGGGGGAGCTAGAACTTGGAGGGGTCTCCCATTGTTGCTCATTCTTCATTCCTAATCAGTTACTTTCAGTTTCCAACTGCTTTCTGACGCTAACACTGGCGCTCGCACTTCTGAGTACCAAACCCAGAGCCTCCAGACTTAGTCTCTAGAGCAGCAGACTGAGGGGGCAGCAGACTTGAGCAACGAGCGTGGAAGCCCGCACGCTGAATCAACTACGCTGCTGCCCCAACCTGCCGCCTAGCATTTCCGGGCACTGGCGCCAACCATGGTGTCGGTTACTGAAAAAGTAGCACTCAAAGCCGTTGGACAATTAAGGTGTGTGCCACGGCTCTAACTACCACTGTGCTCGTGGCGCCTACCACACCTACATTGCTCGTGCAAGCCAAGACGCCGGCTGTGCCCCTTGCCACGCCAGTGTGCTTACTCAGGAGCCTGGCGTGTGTGAGTGTATAAGACATTCGCTCCCGCTGGTACAAGGAACAGGAGGAGCCGGGCGACCATAGCACAGTGTCTCAGATGTGATGTGACGCCGTCACGAGGACGACCACCACCACGATGGTGGTACGTTGATGTCCGACTGCTACGCGTCTATCGCGCGGGTGCCGTGCGACCTCAAGTCGCCTTTGGTGCAGCTGTTGCTACGAATGCTGCTACTGCTCCGGTTGCCGTCGTCAGCCGACGACTGTGGCCTCAGACCACCTTTGCCGCTGCTGCTACTACCGCGTCTCACACGACCGTTGTTGCTGTTGCGGTTGCCGTCGCCTGCCAATGGCGAGTTAGTGCACCAACGCGTGGGTGCACCCGGTTTCTTTTTTTCACTCTTTGTTTTTTCTTTTTTCAGGTGCCACCTTCTCGAGTGCCCCTTTTGGGGTTGTCCTTGGGTGGCCCACTCGGGGATCCCCCTTTGTCCTCTCCCCCTCCTTTCCTTTTTTTCATTTTTTTGTTTGGTAAGGCTCGACTCCTCAAGCGAGCTCGTCGAGCGAGCTCGCTCGGCGAGCTCACCCGCGGGCGAGCTCAACCCCCCCCCTCACCCTCACGGGCCAGTCATCGCAGCAAGAAGCTGCACGGCAGCTTCCTGTTGCAACAACGGTGACGGGGCCAGCTACTCCTGCCCCTGCTGCTGCTACCCCTGCTCCTGCGCATGCTGTTGCTGCCACTCCTGTAGTGCATGCAATGAAGCAGCGTTGCAGTTGCAGCTGTGGCTGCTGTCCTCAGCTGCTGCTGTTGCCGTCAGCTGCTATTGCCACCGTCAGCTGCTACTGCTACGTCAACTGCTGTTGCTGCCATCAGTTGCTGTTGCTACAGCTGCCCGCTACCGCTGTTGCTGCTGCCCGCCGTCGCCGCCGCTGCTGTTGCTATTGCTCGCCGCCGCAGCTGCAGCTGCTCGTCGACGCTGCTATTGTTGTGGCTGCTGCCAGCCGCTCCTACAGCTGCAGCTGCCCGTTACCACTTTTGCTACGGATGCTGACCGTCGTTGCTGCTGTAGCAGCTGCTCGCTGTTGGTGTGGCTGTTGCCCCCCCGTCGCTACTACTGCAGCTGTTCGCCGCCGACACAACTATAGCTGCTCGCAGCCGTCGCTGCTGCTACAGTTGCTGCTTAGACTGCTTCCCTCCGCCGCTTCTGCTGCAGCAGCTCGCCACTGCGGCAGCTGGTGTGGGTGCTAATGTGGCTGCTACCCTCCGCCGCTACGACTACAGCTGCTCCTATTGCTTCTACTACTACTGTTGCTGCCCGTTGCCGCTGCTGTTGCAGGTACCTCCTGTCGCTACTACTGCTACGGTAGCTTTTGCTACGGCTGTTGTTGTTGGCTGCCGCCACTGTCTCCGCTGCAACGCAGTTGTGGTGGGTCCTTCCAGGATTTGCTGTTGCTGCTGTTGTGCTTTGTGCCGTTCCTGTACAGTTTACTGTGACCACTCGGCCGTGTCCATACTCGTGCAGATCCCTGAGGCAGGCGGCCCTGGTGACACCGGCGCGACGACAGGCGGCGGACTACCCGTCCGGAGCTGACCGACCACTGTTCCAGAGCCCCAGATGTCACCGGGACTTCTTGCTGTGACTTCCACGTCTTGCAGGCGCCTTTCGGCGGACTGGGCATGAGGCCCATTTGCATGTTTTTGCATTATATACTCGCTGTCCGTCGATGGATGCATGCATGTGACCAGTCGTTGCGTGCGTCTTTTGATTCTGCACGTCTAGGTTCAGACGGCGTAGGATTCTGACATGTGTGCGCAGAGTTACGGCCAAAACAGTGGTTTTGGGCCGGTTTTAGGACAGCTCTTGGACTGCCGCGTGCGACACCCGCCGTGCGCCGCGGCAGGTATTTATGCCCTGGACCTGTCAGTTGTCAT
>SZWC01014686.1:4081-22197 GCA_023375785.1 Penium margaritaceum
TGCCAGAGTTATGCCAGAGTTGTGCCTGAGTTGTGCCAAGTTATACCAGAGTTGTGCAAGAGTTGTGCCACAGATGTGCCGGAGTTGTGCCACAGTTGTGCTAGAGTTGTCCCAGAAGGGTACCAAAGTTGTGCCAGAGTTGTGCCAGAGTTGTGCAAGAGTTTTGCCAGAGTTGTGCCAGAGTCATTCCAGAGTTGTGCCAGAGTTGTGCCAGAGTTGTGCCAGAGTTGTTGAAGAGTTGTGCCATAATTGTGCTATAGTTGTGCCAGAGGTGTGCCAGAGTTGTGCCATAGTTGTGCCAGAGTTGTGCCAGAGTTGTGGCAGAATTGTACCAGAGTTGTGCCGGAGGTGTGCCAGAGTTGTGCCAGAGTTCAGCCAGAATAATGCCAGCGGCATGCCAGAGTCGTACCAGAGTCGTGCTTTAGTCATTCCACAGGTGTCCCAGAGTTGTGCCAGAGTTGTTCCAGAGTTGTACCAGAATTGTGCTAGGGTTGTGCTAGAGTTGTGCCAGAGTTGTATCAGAGTTGCGCTAGAGATGGGCCAGAGTTGTGCCCGAGTTGTGCCTGAGTCGTGCCAGAGTTGTGTCAGAGTCGTGCCAGAGTCCTGCCACAGTCATGCCAGAGTTGTGCCAAAGTTGTGCCAGAGTTGTGCCAGAGTTGTGCCAGAGTTGTGCAAGAGTTTTGCCATAGTTGTGCCAGAGTCATTCCAGAGTTGTGCCAGAGTTGTGCCAGAGTTGTGCCAGAGTTGTGCAAGAGTTGTGCCATAGTTGTGCCAGAGTTGTGCTTGAGGTGTACCATAGTTGTGCCAGGGTTGTGCCAAAGTTATGCCAGAGTTGTGCCTGAGTTGTGCCAAGTTGTACCAGAGTTGTGGCAGAGTTGTTCTAGAGTTGTGCCAGAGTCATGCCAGAGTTGTGCCAGAGTTGTGCGAGAGTTGTGCCAGAGTTGTGCTAGCATTGTGCCAGAGTTGTGCAAGAGTTATGCCAGAGTTGTGCCAGAGTCATTCCAGAGTTGTGCCAGAGTTGTGCTAGAGTTGTGCCAGAGTCATGCCAGAGTTGTGCCAGAGTTGTGCGAGAGTTGTGCCAGAGTTGTGCTAGCATTGTGCCAGAGTTGTGCAAGAGTTATGCCAGAGTTGTGCCAGAGTCATTCCAGAGTTGTGCCAGAGTTGTGCTAGAGTTGTGCCAGAGTCATGCCAGAGTTGTGCCAGAGTTGTGCGAGAGTTGTGCCAGAGTTGTGCTAGCATTGTGCCAGAGTTGTGCAAGAGTTATGCCAGAGTTGTGCCAGAGTCATTCCAGAGTTGTGCCAGAGTTGTGCTAGAGTTGTGCCAGAGTCATGCCAGAGTTGTGCCAGAGTTGTGCGAGAGTTGTGCCAGAGTTGTGCTAGCATTGTGCCAGAGTTGTGCAAGAGTTATGCCAGAGTTGTGCCAGAGTCATTCCAGAGTTGTGCCAGAGTTGTGCTAGAGTTGTGCCAGAGTCATGCCAGAGTTGTGCCAGAGTTGTGCGAGAGTTGTGCCAGAGTTGTGCTAGCATTGTGCCAGAGTTGTGCAAGAGTTATGCCAGAGTTGTGCCAGAGTCATTCCAGAGTTGTGCCAGAGTTGTGCTAGAGTTGTGCCAGAGTCATGCCAGAGTTGTGCCAGAGTTGTGCGAGAGTTGTGCCAGAGTTGTGCTAGCATTGTGCCAGAGTTGTGCAAGAGTTATGCCAGAGTTGTGCCAGAGTCATTCCAGAGTTGTGCCAGAGTTGTGCTAGAGTTGTGCCAGAGTCATGCCAGAGTTGTGCCAGAGTTGTGCGAGAGTTGTGCCAGAGTTGTGCTAGCATTGTGCCAGAGTTGTGCAAGAGTTATGCCAGAGTTGTGCCAGAGTCATTCCAGAGTTGTGCCAGAGTTGTGCTAGAGTTGTGCCAGAGTCATGCCAGAGTTGTGCCAGAGTTGTGCGAGAGTTGTGCCAGAGTTGTGCTAGCATTGTGCCAGAGTTGTGCAAGAGTTATGCCAGAGTTGTGCCAGAGTCATTCCAGAGTTGTGCCAGAGTTGTGCTAGAGTTGTGCCAGAGTCATGCCAGAGTTGTGCCAGAGTTGTGCGAGAGTTGTGCCAGAGTTGTGCTAGCATTGTGCCAGAGTTGTGCAAGAGTTATGCCAGAGTTGTGCCAGAGTCATTCCAGAGTTGTGCCAGAGTTGTGCTAGAGTTGTGCCAGAGTCATGCCAGAGTTGTGCCAGAGTTGTGCGAGAGTTGTGCCAGAGTTGTGCTAGCATTGTGCCAGAGTTGTGCAAGAGTTATGCCAGAGTTGTGCCAGAGTCATTCCAGAGTTGTGCCAGAGTTGTGCTAGAGTTGTGCCAGAGTCATGCCAGAGTTGTGCCAGAGTTGTGCGAGAGTTGTGCCAGAGTTGTGCTAGCATTGTGCCAGAGTTGTGCAAGAGTTATGCCAGAGTTGTGCCAGAGTCATTCCAGAGTTGTGCCAGAGTTGTGCTAGAGTTGTGCCAGAGTCATGCCAGAGTTGTGCCAGAGTTGTGCGAGAGTTGTGCCAGAGTTGTGCTAGCATTGTGCCAGAGTTGTGCAAGAGTTATGCCAGAGTTGTGCCAGAGTCATTCCAGAGTTGTGCCAGAGTTGTGCTAGAGTTGTGCCAGAGTCATGCCAGAGTTGTGCCAGAGTTGTGCGAGAGTTGTGCCAGAGTTGTGCTAGCATTGTGCCAGAGTTGTGCAAGAGTTATGCCAGAGTTGTGCCAGAGTCATTCCAGAGTTGTGCCAGAGTTGTGCTAGAGTTGTGCCAGAGTCATGCCAGAGTTGTGCCAGAGTTGTGCGAGAGTTGTGCCAGAGTTGTGCTAGCATTGTGCCAGAGTTGTGCAAGAGTTATGCCAGAGTTGTGCCAGAGTCATTCCAGAGTTGTGCCAGAGTTGTGCTAGAGTTGTGCCAGAGTCATGCCAGAGTTGTGCCAGAGTTGTGCGAGAGTTGTGCCAGAGTTGTGCTAGCATTGTGCCAGAGTTGTGCAAGAGTTATGCCAGAGTTGTGCCAGAGTTGTGCCAGAGTTGTACCAGAGTTATGCCAGAGTTGTGCCGGGGTTGTGCCGAGTTGTGCCAGAGTTGTGCCAGAGTTGTTCTAGAGTTGTGCCAGAGTCGTGCGGGAGTTGTGCCATAGTTGTGCCAGAGCTGTGCTAGTGTTGTGCCAGAGTTGTGCCAGAGTTGTACCATAGTTGTGCTAGAGTTGAGCCAGGGTTGTGCCAGGTTTATGCGAGAGTTGTGCCAGAGTTGTGCTAGAGTTGTGCCAGAGTTGTGCCAGAGTTGTGCCAGAGTTGTGCCAGAATTGTGCCAGGGTTGTGCTAGAGTTGTGCCAGAGTTGTGCCAAATTTTGCCAGAGGTGTGCCAGAGTTGTGCCAGAGTTTTGCCAGAGTTGTGCCAGAGTTGTGCCAGGGTTGTTCCAGATTTGTGCCACAGTTGTGCCAGATTTGTCCAGTAATTGTACCAGAGTCGTGCCAGAGTTGTGCTAAAGTTGTGCCAGAGTTGTGCACGAAATATGCCACTGTTGTGCCGGAGTCATTCCAGATTTGTGCCAGAGTTGTGCCAGAGTTGTGCCAGAGTTGTGCCAGAGTTGTGCCAGAGTTGTGCCAGAGTTGTACCATAGTTGCGCCATAGTTGTGCCAGATCTGTGCCAGAGTTGTGCCAGAGTTGTACCAGAGTTATGCAAGAGTTGTGCCGGAGTTGTGCTGAGTTGTGCCAGAGTTGTTCCATAGTTGTTCTATAGTTGTGCCAGAGTCGTGCCAGAGTTATGCCGGAGTTGTGCCAGATTTGTGCCAGAGTCGTGCCAGAGTTATGCCGGAGTTGTGCCAGATTTGTGCCAGAGTCGTGCCAGAGTTATGCCGGAGTTGTGCCAGATTTGTGCCAGAGTCGTGCCAGAGTTATGCCGGAGTTGTGCCAGATTTGTGCCAGAGTCGTGCCAGAGTTATGCCGGAGTTGTGCCAGATTTGTGCCAGAGTCGTGCCAGAGTTATGCCGGAGTTGTGCCAGATTTGTGCCAGAGTCGTGCCAGAGTTATGCCGGAGTTGTGCCAGATTTGTGCCAGAGTCGTGCCAGAGTTATGCCGGAGTTGTGCCAGATTTGTGCCAGAGTCGTGCCAGAGTTATGCCGGAGTTGTGCCAGATTTGTGCCAGAGTCGTGCCAGAGTTATGCCGGAGTTGTGCCAGATTTGTGCCAGAGTCGTGCCAGAGTTATGCCGGAGTTGTGCCAGATTTGTGCCAGAGTCGTGCCAGAGTTATGCCGGAGTTGTGCCAGATTTGTGCCAGAGTCGTGCCAGAGTTATGCCGGAGTTGTGCCAGATTTGTGCCAGAGTCGTGCCAGAGTTATGCCGGAGTTGTGCCAGATTTGTGCCAGAGTCGTGCCAGAGTTATGCCGGAGTTGTGCCAGATTTGTGCCAGAGTCGTGCCAGAGTTATGCCGGAGTTGTGCCAGATTTGTGCCAGAGTCGTGCCAGAGTTATGCCGGAGTTGTGCCAGATTTGTGCCAGAGTCGTGCCAGAGTTATGCCGGAGTTGTGCCAGATTTGTGCCAGAGTCGTGCCAGAGTTATGCCGGAGTTGTGCCAGATTTGTGCCAGAGTCGTGCCAGAGTTATGCCGGAGTTGTGCCAGATTTGTGCCAGAGTCGTGCCAGAGTTATGCCGGAGTTGTGCCAGATTTGTGCCAGAGTCGTGCCAGAGTTATGCCGGAGTTGTGCCAGATTTGTGCCAGAGTCGTGCCAGAGTTATGCCGGAGTTGTGCCAGATTTGTGCCAGAGTCGTGCCAGAGTTATGCCGGAGTTGTGCCAGATTTGTGCCAGAGTCGTGCCAGAGTTATGCCGGAGTTGTGCCAGATTTGTGCCAGAGTCGTGCCAGAGTTATGCCGGAGTTGTGCCAGATTTGTGCCAGAGTCGTGCCAGAGTTATGCCGGAGTTGTGCCAGATTTGTGCCAGAGTTGTGCCAGCGTTATGCCTGAGTTGTGCCAGAGTTGTGCCAGAGTTGTGCCAGAGTTGTGCCAGAGTTGTGCCAGAGTTGTGCCTGAGTTGTGCCAGAGTTATGCCAGAGTTATGCCTGAGTTGTGCCTGAGTTGTGCCAAGTTATACCAGAATTGTGCAAGAGTTGTGCCACACATGTGTTGGAGTGCCACAGTTGTGCCATAGTTGTGCCGGAGGTGTGCCAGAGTTGTGCCATAGTTCAGCCAGAATAATGCCAGAGGCATGCCAGAGTCGTACCAGAGTCGTGCTTGAGTCATGCCAGAGGTGTGCCAGAGTTGTGCCAGAGTTGTTCCAGAGTTGTACCAGAATTGTGCCAGGGTTGTGGTAGAGTTGTGCCAGAGTTATATCAGAGTTGCGCTAGAGATGGGCCAGAGTTGTGCCCGAGTTGTGCCTGAGTCGTGCCAGAGTTGTGTCAGAGTCGTGCCAGAGTCCTACCACTGTCATGCCAGAGTTGTGCCAAAGTTGTGCCAGAGTTGTGCCAGAGTTGTGCCAGAGTTGTGCCAGAGTTGTGCCAGAGTTGTGCCAGAGTTGTGCCAGAGTTGTGCCAGAGTTGTGCCAGAGTTGTGCCACAGTTATGCCGGAGTTGTGCCACAGTTGTGCCATAGTTGTCCCAGAACGGTACCAGAGTTTTACCAGAGTTGTGCCAGAGTTGTGCCAGAGTTGTGCAAGAGTTTTGCCATAGTTGTGCCAGAGTCATTCCACAGTTGTGCCAGAGTTGTCCCAGAGTTGTGCCAGAGTTGTGCCAGAGTTGTGCCAGAGTTGTGCCAGAGTTGTGCTTGAGGTGTACCATAGTTGTGCCAGGGTTGTGCCAAAGTTATGCCAGAGTTGTGCCTGAGTTGTGCCAAGTTGTACCAGAGTTGTGGCAGAGTTGTTCTAGAGTTGTGCCAGAGTCGTGCCAGAGTTGTGCCAGAGTTGTGCCATAATTGTGCCAGAGTTGTGCCAGAGTTGTGGCAGAATTGTACCAGAGTTGTGCCGGAGTTGTGCCATAGTTGTGCCAGGGTTGAGCCAGAATTTTGCCAGAGTAATGCCAGAGTCGTGCCAGAGTCGTGCTTGAGTCGTGCCAGAGGTGTGCCAGAGTTGTGCCAGAGTTGTGCCAGAGGTTTGCCAGAATTGTGCCAGGGTTGTGCTAGATTTGTGCCAGAGTTGTGCCAAATTCGGCCAGAGGTGTGCCATAGTTGTGCCAGAGTTGTGCCAGAGTGTGCCAGAGTTGTGCCAGGGTTGTTCCATAGTTGTGCCAGAGTTGTGCCACAGTTGTGCCACAACTGTGCTAGAGTTGCGCCACAGTTGTGCCAGATTTGTCCAATAATTGTGCCAGAGTTGTGCCAGAGTTGTGCTAACATTGTGCCAGAGTTGTGCAAAAATTATGCCACAGTTGTGCCAGGGTCATTCAAGAGTTGTGCCAGAGTTGTGCTAGAGTTGTGCCAGAGTTGTGCCAGAGTTGTGACATAGTTGTGCCAGAGTTGTACCATAGTTGTGCCAGAGTTATGCCAGAGGTGTGCCAGAGTTGTGCCAGAGTTGTACCAGAGTTATGCCAGAGTTGTGCCGGGGTTGTGCCGAGTTCTGCCAGAGTTGTGCTAGAGTTGTTCTAGAGTTGTGCCAGAGTCGTGCGGGAGTTGTGCCATAGTTGTGCTAGAGCTGTGCCAGTGCTGTGCCAAAGTTGTGCCAGAGTTGTACCATAGTTGTGCTAGAGTTGTGCCAGGGTTGTGCCAGGTTTATGCGAGAGTTGTGCCAGAGTTGTGCTAGAGTTGTGCCAGAGTTGTGCCAGAGTTGTGCCAAAGTTGTGCCAGAATTGTGCCAGGGTTGTGCTAGAGTTGTCCCACAGTTGTGCCAAATTTTGCCAGAGGTGTGCCAGAGTTGTGTTAGAGTTGTGCCAGAATTGTGCCAGAGTTGTGCCAGGGTTGTTCCAGAGTTGTGCCACAGTTGTGCCACAGTTGTGCCAGATTTATCCAGTAATTGTACCAGAGTCGTGCCAGAGTTGTGCTAAAGTTGTACCAGAGTTGTGCACAAAATATGCCACTGTTGTGCCAGAGTCATTCTAGATTTGTGCCAGAGTTGTGCCAGAGTTGTGCCAGAGTTGTGCCAGAGTTGTGCCACAGTTGTGCCAGAGTTGTACCATAGTTGCCCCATAGTTGTGCCAGAGCTGTGCCAGAGTTGTGCCAGAGTTGTACCAGAGTTATGCAAGAGTTGTGCCGGAGTTGTGCTGAGTTGTGCCAGAGTTGTTCCATAGTTGTTCTATAGTTGTGCCAGAGTCGTGCGGGAGTTGTGCCAGAGTTGTGCCAGAGCTGTGCCAGAGTTGTGCCAGAGTTCTGCCCGAGTTGTGCCAGAGTTGTGCCAGAGCTGTGCCAGAGTTGTGCCAGAGTTCTGCCCGAGTTGTGCCAGAGTTGTGCCAGAGCTGTGCCAGAGTTGTGCCAGAGTTCTGCCCGAGTTGTGCCAGAGTTGTGCCAGAGCTGTGCCAGAGTTGTGCCAGAGTTCTGCCCGAGTTGTGCCAGAGTTGTGCCAGAGCTGTGCCAGAGTTGTGCCAGAGTTCTGCCCGAGTTGTGCCAGAGTTGTGCCAGAGCTGTGCCAGAGTTGTGCCAGAGTTCTGCCCGAGTTGTGCCAGAGTTGTGCCAGAGCTGTGCCAGAGTTGTGCCAGAGTTCTGCCCGAGTTGTGCCAGAGTTGTGCCAGAGCTGTGCCAGAGTTGTGCCAGAGTTCTGCCCGAGTTGTGCCAGAGTTGTGCCAGAGCTGTGCCAGAGTTGTGCCAGAGTTCTGCCCGAGTTGTGCCAGAGTTGTGCCAGAGCTGTGCCAGAGTTGTGCCAGAGTTCTGCCCGAGTTGTGCCAGAGTTGTGCCAGAGCTGTGCCAGAGTTGTGCCAGAGTTCTGCCCGAGTTGTGCCAGAGTTGTGCCAGAGCTGTGCCAGAGTTGTGCCAGAGTTCTGCCCGAGTTGTGCCAGAGTTGTGCCAGAGCTGTGCCAGAGTTGTGCCAGAGTTCTGCCCGAGTTGTGCCAGAGTTGTGCCAGAGCTGTGCCAGAGTTGTGCCAGAGTTCTGCCCGAGTTGTGCCAGAGTTGTGCCAGAGCTGTGCCAGAGTTGTGCCAGAGTTCTGCCCGAGTTGTGCCAGAGTTGTGCCAGAGCTGTGCCAGAGTTGTGCCAGAGTTCTGCCCGAGTTGTGCCAGAGTTGTGCCAGAGCTGTGCCAGAGTTGTGCCAGAGTTCTGCCCGAGTTGTGCCAGAGTTGTGCCAGAGCTGTGCCAGAGTTGTGCCAGAGTTCTGCCCGAGTTGTGCCAGAGTTGTGCCAGAGCTGTGCCAGAGTTGTGCCAGAGTTCTGCCCGAGTTGTGCCAGAGTTGTGCCAGAGCTGTGCCAGAGTTGTGCCAGAGTTCTGCCCGAGTTGTGCCAGAGTTGTGCCAGAGCTGTGCCAGAGTTGTGCCAGAGTTCTGCCCGAGTTGTGCCAGAGTTGTGCCAGGGTTGTGCCAGAGTTATGCCAGAGTTGTGCCAGAGTTGTGCCAGAGTTATTCCAGAGTTGTGCCTGAGTTGTGCCAAGTTGTACCATGGTTGTGCCAGAGTTGTTCTACACTTGTGCCAGAGTCGTGCCAGTGTTGTGCCAGAGTTGTGCCAGAATTGTGCTATAGTTGTGCCAGAGTTGTTCCAGAGTTGTGCCAGAGTTGTGCAAGAGTTGTGGCAGAATTGTACCAGAGTTGTGCCGGAGGTGTGCCAGAGTTGTGCCAGAGCTCAGCCAGAATAATGCCAGAGGCATGCCAGAGTCATACCAGAGTCGTGCTTGAGTCATGCCACAGGTGTGCCAGAGTTGTGCCACAGTTGTGCCAGAGTTGTACCAGAATTGTGCCAGGGTTGGGCTAGAGTTGTGCCAGAGTTATATCAGAGTTGTTCTAGAGATGGGCTAGAGTTGTGCCCGAGTTGTGCCTGAGTCGTGCCAGAGTTGTGTCAGATCGTGCCAGAGTCGTGCCACAGTCATGCCATAGTTGTGCCAAAGTTGTGCCAGAGTTGTGCCAGAGTTGTGCCAGAGTTGTGCCAGAGTTGTGCCAGAGTTGTGCCAGAGTTGTGCCACAGTTGTGCCGAAGTTGTGCCATAGTTGTGCCATAGTTGTCCCATAACGGTACCAGAGTTGTACAAGAGTTGTGCCAGAGTTGTGCCATAGTTGTGCAAGAGTTTTGCCATAGTTGTGCCAGAGTCATTCCAGAGATGTGCCAGAGTTGTGCCAGAGTTGTGCCAGAGTTGTGCCAGAGTTGTGCTAGAGTTGTGCCAGAGTTGTGCCAGAGTTGTGCTTGAGGTGTACCATAGTTGTGCCAGGGTTGTGCCAAAGTTATGCCAGAGTTGTGTCTGAGTTGTGCCAAGTTGTACCAGAGTTTTGGCAGAGTTGTTCTAGAGTTGTGCCAGAGTCGTGCCAGAGTTGTGCCAGAGTTGTGCCATAATTGTGCCAGAGTTGTGCCAGAGTTGTGGCAGACTTGTACCAGAGTTGTGCCGGAGTTGTGCCATAGTTGTGCCAGAGTTGAGCCAGAATTGTGCCAGAGTCATGCCAGAGTCATGCCAGAGTTGTGCTTGAGTCGTGCCAGAGGTGTGCCAGAGTTGTGCCACAGTTGTGCCAAATTTGTGCCAGGGTTGTGCTAGAGTTGTGCCAGAGTTGTGCCAAATTCAGCCAGAGGTGTGCCAGAGTTGTGCCAGAGTTGTGCCAGAGTTGTGCCAGAGGTGTACCAGAGTCGTGCCAGGGTTCTGCCAGAGTTATGCCTGAGTTGTGCCTGAGTTGTGCCAAGTTGTAACAAAGTTGTGGCAGAGTTGTTCTAGAGTTGTGCCAGAGTCGTGCCATAGTTGTGCCAGAGTTGTGCCAGAGGTGTACCAGAGTCGTGCCAGGGTTCTGCCAGAGTTATGCCTGAGTTGTGCCTGAGTTGTGCCAAGTTGTAACAAAGTTGTGGCAGAGTTGTTCTAGAGTTGTGCCAGAGTCGTGCCATAGTTGTGCCAGAGTTGTGCCAGAGGTGTACCAGAGTCGTGCCAGGGTTCTGCCAGAGTTATGCCTGAGTTGTGCCTGAGTTGTGCCAAGTTGTAACAAAGTTGTGGCAGAGTTGTTCTAGAGTTGTGCCAGAGTCGTGCCATAGTTGTGCCAGAGTTGTGCCAGAGGTGTACCAGAGTCGTGCCAGGGTTCTGCCAGAGTTATGCCTGAGTTGTGCCTGAGTTGTGCCAAGTTGTAACAAAGTTGTGGCAGAGTTGTTCTAGAGTTGTGCCAGAGTCGTGCCATAGTTGTGCCAGAGTTGTGCCAGAGGTGTACCAGAGTCGTGCCAGGGTTCTGCCAGAGTTATGCCTGAGTTGTGCCTGAGTTGTGCCAAGTTGTAACAAAGTTGTGGCAGAGTTGTTCTAGAGTTGTGCCAGAGTCGTGCCATAGTTGTGCCAGAGTTGTGCCAGAGGTGTACCAGAGTCGTGCCAGGGTTCTGCCAGAGTTATGCCTGAGTTGTGCCTGAGTTGTGCCAAGTTGTAACAAAGTTGTGGCAGAGTTGTTCTAGAGTTGTGCCAGAGTCGTGCCATAGTTGTGCCAGAGTTGTGCCAGAGGTGTACCAGAGTCGTGCCAGGGTTCTGCCAGAGTTATGCCTGAGTTGTGCCTGAGTTGTGCCAAGTTGTAACAAAGTTGTGGCAGAGTTGTTCTAGAGTTGTGCCAGAGTCGTGCCATAGTTGTGCCAGAGTTGTGCCAGAGGTGTACCAGAGTCGTGCCAGGGTTCTGCCAGAGTTATGCCTGAGTTGTGCCTGAGTTGTGCCAAGTTGTAACAAAGTTGTGGCAGAGTTGTTCTAGAGTTGTGCCAGAGTCGTGCCATAGTTGTGCCAGAGTTGTGCCAGAGGTGTACCAGAGTCGTGCCAGGGTTCTGCCAGAGTTATGCCTGAGTTGTGCCTGAGTTGTGCCAAGTTGTAACAAAGTTGTGGCAGAGTTGTTCTAGAGTTGTGCCAGAGTCGTGCCATAGTTGTGCCAGAGTTGTGCCAGAGGTGTACCAGAGTCGTGCCAGGGTTCTGCCAGAGTTATGCCTGAGTTGTGCCTGAGTTGTGCCAAGTTGTAACAAAGTTGTGGCAGAGTTGTTCTAGAGTTGTGCCAGAGTCGTGCCATAGTTGTGCCAGAGTTGTGCCAGAGGTGTGCCAGAGTTGTGCCAGAGTTGTGCCAGAGTTGTGCCAGGGTTGTTCCAGAGTTGTGCCACAGTTGTGCCAGAGTTGTGCCAGAGTTGTGCCAGAGTTGTGCTTGAGGTGTACCATAGTCGTGCCAGGGTTCTGCCAGAGTTATGCCTGAGTTGTGCCTGAGTTGTGCCAAGTTGTAACAAAGTTGTGGCAGAGTTGTTCTAGAGTTGTGCCAGAGTCGTGCCATAGTTGTGCCAGAGTTGTGCCAGAATTGTGCCAGAGTTGTGCCAGAGTTGTGGCAGAATTGTACCAGAGTTGTGCCGGAGTTGTGCCATAGTTCTGCCAGAGTTGAGCCATAATTGTGCCAGAGTTATGCAAGAGTCGTGCCAGAGTTGTGCTTGAGTCGTGCCAGAGGTGTGCCAGAGTTGTGCCAGAGTTGTGCCATAGTTGTGCCAGAGTTGTGCCAGAGTTGTGCTCGAGTTGTGCCAGAGTTGTGCTCGAGTTGTGCCAGAGTTGTGCTCGAGTTGTGCCAGAGTTGTGCTCGAGTTGTGCCAGAGTTGTGCTCGAGTTGTGCCAGAGTTGTGCTCGAGTTGTGCCAGAGTTGTGCTCGAGTTGTGCCAGAGTTGTGCTCGAGTTGTGCCAGAGTTGTGCTCGAGTTGTGCCAGAGTTGTGCTCGAGTTGTGCCAGAGTTGTGCTCGAGTTGTGCCAGAGTTGTGCTCGAGTTGTGCCAGAGTTGTGCTCGAGTTGTGCCAGAGTTGTGCTCGAGTTGTGCCAGAGTTGTGCTCGAGTTGTGCCAGAGTTGTGCTCGAGTTGTGCCAGAGTTGTGCTCGAGTTGTGCCAGAGTTGTGCTCGAGTTGTGCCAGAGTTGTGCTCGAGTTGTGCCAGAGTTGTGCTCGAGTTGTGCCAGAGTTGTGCTCGAGTTGTGCCAGAGTTGTGCTCGAGTTGTGCCAGAGTTGTGCTCGAGTTGTGCCAGAGTTGTGCTCGAGTTGTGCCAGAGTTGTGCTCGAGTTGTGCCAGAGTTGTGCTCGAGTTGTGCCAGAGTTGTGCTCGAGTTGTGCCAGAGTTGTGCTCGAGTTGTGCCAGAGTTGTGCTCGAGTTGTGCCAGAGTTGTGCTCGAGTTGTGCCAGAGTTGTGCTCGAGTTGTGCCAGAGTTGTGCTCGAGTTGTGCCAGAGTTGTGCTCGAGTTGTGCCAGAGTTGTGCTCGAGTTGTGCCAGAGTTGTGCTCGAGTTGTGCCAGAGTTGTGCTCGAGTTGTGCCAGAGTTGTGCTCGAGTTGTGCCAGAGTTGTGCTCGAGTTGTGCCAGAGTTGTGCTCGAGTTGTGCCAGAGTTGTGCTCGAGTTGTGCCAGAGTTGTGCTCGAGTTGTGCCAGAGTTGTGCTCGAGTTGTGCCAGAGTTGTGCTCGAGTTGTGCCAGAGTTGTGCTCGAGTTGTGCCAGAGTTGTGCTCGAGTTGTGCCAGAGTTGTGCTCGAGTTGTGCCAGAGTTGTGCTCGAGTTGTGCCAGAGTTGTGCTCGAGTTGTGCCAGAGTTGTGCTCGAGTTGTGCCAGAGTTGTGCTCGAGTTGTGCCAGAGTTGTGCTCGAGTTGTGCCAGAGTTGTGCTCGAGTTGTGCCAGAGTTGTGCTCGAGTTGTGCCAGAGTTGTGCTCGAGTTGTGCCAGAGTTGTGCTCGAGTTGTGCCAGAGTTGTGCTCGAGTTGTGCCAGAGTTGTGCTCGAGTTGTGCCAGAGTTGTGCTCGAGTTGTGCCAGAGTTGTGCTCGAGTTGTGCCAGAGTTGTGCTCGAGTTGTGCCAGAGTTGTGCTCGAGTTGTGCCAGAGTTGTGCTCGAGTTGTGCCAGAGTTGTGCTCGAGTTGTGCCAGAGTTGTGCTCGAGTTGTGCCAGAGTTGTGCTCGAGTTGTGCCAGAGTTGTGCTCGAGTTGTGCCAGAGTTGTGCTCGAGTTGTGCCAGAGTTGTGCTCGAGTTGTGCCAGAGTTGTGCTCGAGTTGTGCCAGAGTTGTGCTCGAGTTGTGCCAGAGTTGTGCTCGAGTTGTGCCAGAGTTGTGCTCGAGTTGTGCCAGAGTTGTGCTCGAGTTGTGCCAGAGTTGTGCTCGAGTTGTGCCAGAGTTGTGCTCGAGTTGTGCCAGAGTTGTGCTCGAGTTGTGCCAGAGTTGTGCTCGAGTTGTGCCAGAGTTGTGCTCGAGTTGTGCCAGAGTTGTGCTCGAGTTGTGCCAGAGTTGTGCTCGAGTTGTGCCAGAGTTGTGCTCGAGTTGTGCCAGAGTTGTGCTCGAGTTGTGCCAGAGTTGTGCTCGAGTTGTGCCAGAGTTGTGCTCGAGTTGTGCCAGAGTTGTGCTCGAGTTGTGCCAGAGTTGTGCTCGAGTTGTGCCAGAGTTGTGCTCGAGTTGTGCCAGAGTTGTGCTCGAGTTGTGCCAGAGTTGTGCTCGAGTTGTGCCAGAGTTGTGCTCGAGTTGTGCCAGAGTTGTGCTCGAGTTGTGCCAGAGTTGTGCTCGAGTTGTGCCAGAGTTGTGCTCGAGTTGTGCCAGAGTTGTGCTCGAGTTGTGCCAGAGTTGTGCTCGAGTTGTGCCAGAGTTGTGCTCGAGTTGTGCCAGAGTTGTGCTCGAGTTGTGCCAGAGTTGTGCTCGAGTTGTGCCAGAGTTGTGCTCGAGTTGTGCCAGAGTTGTGCTCGAGTTGTGCCAGAGTTGTGCTCGAGTTGTGCCAGAGTTGTGCTCGAGTTGTGCCAGAGTTGTGCTCGAGTTGTGCCAGAGTTGTGCTCGAGTTGTGCCAGAGTTGTGCTCGAGTTGTGCCAGAGTTGTGCTCGAGTTGTGCCAGAGTTGTGCTCGAGTTGTGCCAGAGTTGTGCTCGAGTTGTGCCAGAGTTGTGCTCGAGTTGTGCCAGAGTTGTGCTCGAGTTGTGCCAGAGTTGTGCTCGAGTTGTGCCAGAGTTGTGCTCGAGTTGTGCCAGAGTTGTGCTCGAGTTGTGCCAGAGTTGTGCTCGAGTTGTGCCAGAGTTGTGCTCGAGTTGTGCCAGAGTTGTGCTCGAGTTGTGCCAGAGTTGTGCTCGAGTTGTGCCAGAGTTGTGCTCGAGTTGTGCCAGAGTTGTGCTCGAGTTGTGCCAGAGTTGTGCTCGAGTTGTGCCAGAGTTGTGCTCGAGTTGTGCCAGAGTTGTGCTCGAGTTGTGCCAGAGTTGTGCTCGAGTTGTGCCAGAGTTGTGCTCGAGTTGTGCCAGAGTTGTGCTCGAGTTGTGCCAGAGTTGTGCTCGAGTTGTGCCAGAGTTGTGCTCGAGTTGTGCCAGAGTTGTGCTCGAGTTGTGCCAGAGTTGTGCTCGAGTTGTGCCAGAGTTGTGCTCGAGTTGTGCCAGAGTTGTGCTCGAGTTGTGCCAGAGTTGTGCTCGAGTTGTGCCAGAGTTGTGCTCGAGTTGTGCCAGAGTTGTGCTCGAGTTGTGCCAGAGTTGTGCTCGAGTTGTGCCAGAGTTGTGCTCGAGTTGTGCCAGAGTTGTGCTCGAGTTGTGCCAGAGTTGTGCTCGAGTTGTGCCAGAGTTGTGCTCGAGTTGTGCCAGAGTTGTGCTCGAGTTGTGCCAGAGTTGTGCTCGAGTTGTGCCAGAGTTGTGCTCGAGTTGTGCCAGAGTTGTGCTCGAGTTGTGCCAGAGTTGTGCTCGAGTTGTGCCAGAGTTGTGCTCGAGTTGTGCCAGAGTTGTGCTCGAGTTGTGCCAGAGTTGTGCTCGAGTTGTGCCAGAGTTGTGCTCGAGTTGTGCCAGAGTTGTGCTCGAGTTGTGCCAGAGTTGTGCTCGAGTTGTGCCAGAGTTGTGCTCGAGTTGTGCCAGAGTTGTGCTCGAGTTGTGCCAGAGTTGTGCTCGAGTTGTGCCAGAGTTGTGCTCGAGTTGTGCCAGAGTTGTGCTCGAGTTGTGCCAGAGTTGTGCTCGAGTTGTGCCAGAGTTGTGCTCGAGTTGTGCCAGAGTTGTGCTCGAGTTGTGCCAGAGTTGTGCTCGAGTTGTGCCAGAGTTGTGCTCGAGTTGTGCCAGAGTTGTGCTCGAGTTGTGCCAGA
Organism: Penium margaritaceum; assembly: GCA_023375785.1. NCBI lineage: Eukaryota > Viridiplantae > Streptophyta > Zygnematophyceae > Desmidiales > Peniaceae > Penium > Penium margaritaceum. Next base: position 19,129 of record SZWC01014686.1, read on the forward strand.
GTTGTGCTCGAGTTGTGCCAGAGTTGTGCTCGAGTTGTGCCAGAGTTGTGCTCGAGTTGTGCCAGAGTTGTGCTCGAGTTGTGCCAGAGTTGTGCTCGAGTTGTGCCAGAGTTGTGCTCGAGTTGTGCCAGAGTTGTGCTCGAGTTGTGCCAGAGTTGTGCTCGAGTTGTGCCAGAGTTGTGCTCGAGTTGTGCCAGAGTTGTGCTCGAGTTGTGCCAGAGTTGTGCTCGAGTTGTGCCAGAGTTGTGCTCGAGTTGTGCCAGAGTTGTGCTCGAGTTGTGCCAGAGTTGTGCTCGAGTTGTGCCAGAGTTGTGCTCGAGTTGTGCCAGAGTTGTGCTCGAGTTGTGCCAGAGTTGTGCTCGAGTTGTGCCAGAGTTGTGCTCGAGTTGTGCCAGAGTTGTGCTCGAGTTGTGCCAGAGTTGTGCTCGAGTTGTGCCAGAGTTGTGCTCGAGTTGTGCCAGAGTTGTGCTCGAGTTGTGCCAGAGTTGTGCTCGAGTTGTGCCAGAGTTGTGCTCGAGTTGTGCCAGAGTTGTGCTCGAGTTGTGCCAGAGTTGTGCTCGAGTTGTGCCAGAGTTGTGCTCGAGTTGTGCCAGAGTTGTGCTCGAGTTGTGCCAGAGTTGTGCTCGAGTTGTGCCAGAGTTGTGCTCGAGTTGTGCCAGAGTTGTGCTCGAGTTGTGCCAGAGTTGTGCTCGAGTTGTGCCAGAGTTGTGCTCGAGTTGTGCCAGAGTTGTGCTCGAGTTGTGCCAGAGTTGTGCTCGAGTTGTGCCAGAGTTGTGCTCGAGTTGTGCCAGAGTTGTGCTCGAGTTGTGCCAGAGTTGTGCTCGAGTTGTGCCAGAGTTGTGCTCGAGTTGTGCCAGAGTTGTGCTCGAGTTGTGCCAGAGTTGTGCTCGAGTTGTGCCAGAGTTGTGCTCGAGTTGTGCCAGAGTTGTGCTCGAGTTGTGCCAGAGTTGTGCTCGAGTTGTGCCAGAGTTGTGCTCGAGTTGTGCCAGAGTTGTGCTCGAGTTGTGCCAGAGTTGTGCTCGAGTTGTGCCAGAGTTGTGCTCGAGTTGTGCCAGAGTTGTGCTCGAGTTGTGCCAGAGTTGTGCTCGAGTTGTGCCAGAGTTGTGCTCGAGTTGTGCCAGAGTTGTGCTCGAGTTGTGCCAGAGTTGTGCTCGAGTTGTGCCAGAGTTGTGCTCGAGTTGTGCCAGAGTTGTGCTCGAGTTGTGCCAGAGTTGTGCTCGAGTTGTGCCAGAGTTGTGCTCGAGTTGTGCCAGAGTTGTGCTCGAGTTGTGCCAGAGTTGTGCTCGAGTTGTGCCAGAGTTGTGCTCGAGTTGTGCCAGAGTTGTGCTCGAGTTGTGCCAGAGTTGTGCTCGAGTTGTGCCAGAGTTGTGCTCGAGTTGTGCCAGAGTTGTGCTCGAGTTGTGCCAGAGTTGTGCCGGAGTTAAATCAGAGTTGTGCCAGAGTTGTGCCAGAGTCGTGCCCGAGTTGTGCCAGAGTTGTGCCAGAGTTGTGCCAGAGTCGTTCCAGAGTCGTGGCAGAGATATGCCAGAGTTGTGTCAGTGGTTTGCCAGAGTTGTGCCAGAGTTGTGCTAGTGTTGTGCCAGTGTTGTGCCAGAGTTGTGGCAGAGTTGTGCCAGAGTTGTGCCATAGTTGTACCAAAGATGTGCCACAGTTGTGCAAGAGTTTTCCCAGAATTGTACCAGAATTGTGCCAGAGTTGTGCCAAATTTGTGCCAGAGTTGTGCAAGAGTTATGCCAGAGTTGTGCCAGAGTCATTCCAGAATTGTGCCAGAGTTGTGCCAGTGTTGTGCCATATTTGTGCCAGAGTTGTGCCAGAGTTGTGCCAAAGTTGTGCCTGAGTTGTGCCAGAGTTATGCCAGAGTTATGCCATAGTTGTGCCTGAGATATGCCGAGCTATACAAGAGTTGTGCCAGAGTTGGTCTTGAGTTGTGCCAGAGTCATGCCACAGTTGTGCCAGAGTTGTGCCAGAGTTGTGGCAGAGTTGTGCCAGAGTTGTGCCAGAGTTATGCCAGAGTTATGCCATAGTTGTGCCTGAGATATGCCGAGCTATACAAGAGTTGTGCCAGAGTTGGTCTTGAGTTGTGCCAGAGTCATGCCACAGTTGTGCCAGAGTCGTGCCAGAGTTGTGCCAGAGTTGTGCCAGACTTGTGCCAGAGTTGTGCAAGAGTTGTGCCAGAGTTGTGCCAGAATTGTGCCAGAGTTGTGCCAGAGTTGTGGCAGAGTTGTGCCAGAGTTGTGCCAGAGTTATGCCAGAGTTATGCCATAGTTGTGCCTGAGATATGCCGAGCTATACAAGAGTTGTGCCAGAGTTGGTCTTGAGTTGTGCCAGAGTCATGCCACAGTTGTGCCAGAGTCGTGCCAGAGTTGTGCCAGAGTTGTGCCAGACTTGTGCCAGAGTTGTGCAAGAGTTGTGCCAGAGTTGTGCCAGAATTGTGCCAGAGTTGTGCCAGAGTTGTGCCAGAGTCGTGCCAGAGTTGTGCCAGAGTTGTGCCAGAATTGTGCCAGAGTTGTGCCAGAGTTGTGGCATAATTGTACCAGAGTTATGCTGGAGTTGTGCCATAGTTGTGCCAGAGTTGAGCCAGAATTGTGCCATAGTCATGCCAAAGTCGTGCCAGAGTCGTGCTTGAGTCATGCCAGAGGTGTGCCAGAGTTGTGCCAGAGTTGTGCCAGAGTTGTGCCAGAATTGTGCCAGGGTTGTGCTATAGTTGTGCCATAGTTTTGTCAAATTCGGCCAGAGGTGTGCCAGAGTTGTGCCAGAGTTGTGCCAGAGTTGTGCCAGAGTTGTGCCAGGGCTGTTCCATAGTTGTGCCAGAGTTGTGCCACAGTTGTGCCAGAGTTGCGCCACAGTTGTGCCAGATTTGTCCAAGAATTGTGCCAGAGTTGTCCCAGCGTTGTGCTAAAGTTGTGCCAGAGTTGTGCAAGAAATATGCCACAGTTGTGCCAGAGTCATTCCAGAGTTGTGCCAGAGCTGTGCCAGAGTTGTGCCAGAGTTGTGCCAGAGTTGTGACAGAGTTGTGCCAGAGTTGTGCCGAGTTGTGCCAGAGGTGTGCCAGAGTTGTGCCAGAGTTGT
>SZWC01014686.1:32224-51278 GCA_023375785.1 Penium margaritaceum
AGTTGTGCCAGAGTTGTGCCAGAGTTGTGCCAGAGTTGTGCCAGAGTTGTGCCAGAGTTGTGCAAGAGTTGTGTCAGAGTTATGCCAGAATTGTGCTAGAGTTGTGCCAGAGTTGTGCCACAGTTGTGCCAGGGTTGTACCACAGTTGTGCCAGAGTTGTCCCAGTGTTGAACCATAGTTGTGCCAGAGTTGTGCCAATTCTGTGCCAGAGATGTGCAAGAGTTATGCCAGAGTTGTCCCTGAGTCATTCCAGATTTGTGCCAGAGTCGTGCCAGAGTTGTGCCAGAGTTGTGCCAGAGTTGTGCCAGAGTTGTAGCATAGTTGTGCCATAGTCGTGCCAGAATTGTGCCAGAGGTGTGCCAGATTTGTGCCAGAGGTATGCCAGAGTTGTTCCTGAGTTATGCCGAGTTTTGCCAGAGTTGTGCCAGAGTTGTGCCAGAGTTGTGCCAGAGTTGTGCCTGAGTTGTGCCAGAGTTGTGCCAGAGTTGTAGCATAGTTGTGCCATAGTCGTGCCAGAATTGTGCCAGAGGTGTGCCAGATTTGTGCCAGAGGTATGCCAGAGTTATGCCAGAGTTGTGCCTGAGTTCTGCCGAGATGTGCCAGAGTTGTGCCAGAGTTGTACCAGAGTGGTGCCAGAGTTGTGCCAGAGTTGTGCCAGCGTTGTAGCAGAGTTGTGCCAGAGTTGTGCCAGCGTTGTAGCAGAGTTGTGCCAGAGTTGTGCCAGCGTTGTAGCAGAGTTGTGCCAGAGTTGTGCCAGCGTTGTAGCAGAGTTGTGCCAGAGTTGTGCCAGCGTTGTAGCAGAGTTGTGCCAGAGTTGTGCCAGCGTTGTAGCAGAGTTGTGCCAGAGTTGTGCCAGCGTTGTAGCAGAGTTGTGCCAGAGTTGTGCCAGCGTTGTAGCAGAGTTGTGCCAGAGTTGTGCCAGCGTTGTAGCAGAGTTGTGCCAGAGTTGTGCCAGCGTTGTAGCAGAGTTGTGCCAGAGTTGTGCCAGCGTTGTAGCAGAGTTGTGCCAGAGTTGTGCCAGCGTTGTAGCAGAGTTGTGCCAGAGTTGTGCCAGCGTTGTAGCAGAGTTGTGCCAGAGTTGTGCCAGCGTTGTAGCAGAGTTGTGCCAGAGTTGTGCCAGCGTTGTAGCAGAGTTGTGCCAGAGTTGTGCCAGCGTTGTAGCAGAGTTGTGCCAGAGTTGTGCCAGCGTTGTAGCAGAGTTGTGCCAGAGTTGTGCCAGCGTTGTAGCAGAGTTGTGCCAGAGTTGTGCCAGCGTTGTAGCAGAGTTGTGCCAGAGTTGTGCCAGCGTTGTAGCAGAGTTGTGCCAGAGTTGTGCCAGCGTTGTAGCAGAGTTGTGCCAGAGTTGTGCCAGCGTTGTAGCAGAGTTGTGCCAGAGTTGTGCCAGCGTTGTAGCAGAGTTGTGCCAGAGTTGTGCCAGCGTTGTGGCATAATTGTACCAGAGTTGTGCCAGAGTTGTGCCAGAGTTATGCCAGAGTTGTGCCAGAGTTGTGCCAGCGTTGTGGCATAATTGTACCAGAGTTGTGCCAGAGTTGTGCCAGAGTTGTACCAGAGTTGTGCCAGACTTGTGCCAGGGTCGTGCCGGAGTTGTGCCAGAGTCGTGCAAGAGTTGTGCCAGAGTTGTGCCAGAGTTATGCCAGAGTTGTGCCGGAGTTGCGCTAGAGTTGTGCCAGAGTTTTGCCTGAGTTGTGCCAAATTGTGCCAGAGTTCTACCAGTGTTGTGCAAGATTTGTGCAAGAGTTGTGCTAGAGTTGTGCCAGAGTTTTGTCCGAGTTGTGCCAGAGTTGTGCCAGAGATGTGCCAGAGTTGTGCCAGAGTTGTGCCAGAGTTGTTCCACAGCTGTGCCAAAGTTGTCCCAGAACTGTACCAGAGTTGTGCCAGAGTTGTGCCAAAGTTGTGCCAGAGTTGTCCAAGAGTTATGCCAGGGTTGTCCCAGAGTCATTCCAGATTTGTGCCAAAGTTGTGCCAGAGTTGTTCCAGAGTTGTGCCAGAGTTGTGCCAGAATTGTGCCCGAGTTGAACCATAGTTGTGCCAGAGTTGTGCCAGGGTTGTGCCAGAGCTGTGCCAGAGTTGTGCCTGAGTTGTGCCGAGATGTGCCAGAGTTGTGCCAGAGTTGTGCCACAGTTGTGCCACAGCTGTGCCAGAGTTGTGCCAGAGCTGTACCAGAGTTGTGCCAGAGTTGTGCCAGAGTTGTACCAGACATCTGCCAGAGTTGTCCCAGAGTTAAGCTAGATTTGTGCCAAAATTGGGCCAGAGTTGTGCCATAGTTGTGCCAGAGTTGTCCCATAGTTGTGCGAGAGTTGTGCAAGCGTTGTGCTATAGTTGTGCCAGAGTTGTGCCAGAGTTATGCCTGAGTTGTGCCTGAGTTGTGCCGAGATGTGCCAGAGTTGTGCCAGAGTTGTGCCACAGTTGTGCCAGAGTTGTGCCAGAGTTGTGCCAGAGCTGTGCCAGAGTTGTGCCAGAGTTATGCCAGAGTTGTGCCAGAGTTGTGCCATAGTTGTGCAAGAGTCCTGCCAGAGATGTGCCATAGTTATGCCAGAGTTGTGCCAGAGTTGTGGCATAGTTGTGCCGGAGTTGTGCCAGAGTTCTCCCAGAGTTGTGCCAATGTTGTACCAAATTCGTGCAACAGTTGTGCCAGAGTTGTCCCAGAATTGTACCAGAGTTGTGCCAGAGTTGTGCCAAAGTTGTGCTAGGGTTGTGCAAGAGTTATGCCAGAGTTGTGCCAGAGTCTTTCCAGATTTGTGCCACATTTGTGCCAGAGTTGTGCCAGAGTTGTGCCAGAGTTGAGCCAGAGTTGTGCCAGAGTTGTGCCAGAGTTGTGCCATAGTTGCGCCAGAGTTGTGCCTGAGTTGTGCCGAGGTATACCAGAGTTCTGCCAGAGTTGTTATAGAGTTGTGCTAGAGTCGTGCCAGAGTTGTGCCATAGTTGTGCCAGAGTTATGCCAGAGTTGTGCCAGAGTTGTGCCTGAGTTTTGCCAGAGTTGTGCCAGAGGTGTGCCAGAGTTGTGCCAGAGTTGTTGCAGAATTGTACCAAAGTTGTGCCAGATTTGTGCCAGAGTTGTGCCAGAGTTGTACCATAGTTGTGCCAGAGTCGTGCCAGAGTCGTGCAAGAGTTGGGCCAGAGTTGTGCCAGAGTTATGCCAGAGTTGTGCTGGAGTTGTACTAGAGTTATGCCAGAGTTGTGCCAGAGTTGTGCCAAATTGTGCCAGAGTTGTGCCAGAGTTGTGCGTGAGTTGTGCCAAGTTATACCAGAGTTGTGCCAGAGTTGGTCTAGAGTTGTGCCTGAGTCGTGCCAGAGGTGTGCTAGAGTCGTGCCAGAGTTGTGCCAGAGTTGTGCGTGAGTTGTGCCAAGTTATACCAGAGTTGTGCCAGAGTTGGTCTAGAGTTGTGCCTGAGTCGTGCCAGAGGTGTGCTAGAGTCGTGCCAGAGTTGTGCCAGAGTTGTGCGTGAGTTGTGCCAAGTTATACCAGAGTTGTGCCAGAGTTGGTCTAGAGTTGTGCCTGAGTCGTGCCAGAGGTGTGCTAGAGTCGTGCCAGAGTTGTGCCAGAGTTGTGCGTGAGTTGTGCCAAGTTATACCAGAGTTGTGCCAGAGTTGGTCTAGAGTTGTGCCTGAGTCGTGCCAGAGGTGTGCTAGAGTCGTGCCAGAGTTGTGCCAGAGTTGTGCGTGAGTTGTGCCAAGTTATACCAGAGTTGTGCCAGAGTTGGTCTAGAGTTGTGCCTGAGTCGTGCCAGAGGTGTGCTAGAGTCGTGCCAGAGTTGTGCCAGAGTTGTGCCAGAGTTGTGCCAGAGTTGTGCCAGAGTTGTGCCAGGTTTGTGCCATAGTTTTGCTAGAGTTTTGCCAGAGTTGTGCCAGATTTGTGTCAGAATTGTGGCAGAATTGTACCAGAGTTGTGCCATAGTTGTGCCGGAGTTGTGCCAGAGTTGTGCCAGAGTTATGCCAGAGTCGTGTGATGCCCCTAATTTTGCCGCGTTTTGATTTCCTCCGCGGACGGTCGCGCTCCGCACTGCCTCCGCGGAGCAGGTACTTCACTGTTGTGGCTTGCTCTTAGACAGTTCAATGCCTCGCAACCAGTAGCTTCCCACTGAGGGCTATTCTGCGGATCGCAGGCCTGGACCTCTGCGCAGGCACCTCACCGATGCGTGACGCTCCGCGGCCCACTTCTTCCCACACGGGAGTCCACCACCTCGTGGCGTCCGACTCCTTTCCGCGGAACCCCGTTCCGCGGACGTGTGTAAGCAAGGGACACCGCCAGCAGCTCACTTCACTCGGGCTTTTGGTCCTTCACGCACTCGGACCACTGATACGCGGATCAACCCCAGAAGCGACGGAATGCAAGAGGGCGATGAACGAGAATGGGAGTAGGCAAATGTCTTGGATAAAACTTGAATGCGGAGTACATGAATCACTCAGAAGGTAAGCAAGTCTGAGTTCTCTCTGTGCTACTGCTAGTGGAGCCCTTTTCTACTTGGGACTCCGCGCGGCGTGTCTACACGCCGGCGGTCTCATCCTTCTCACACCATCCTACTTCCTTCTCTCTGGACTCCACGCGGTGCGACTACGCACCGCGGGTTTCGTCCCAATCATACACACACACACACTGCTTGTCCTGTGCTAGCTACTTTCTTCATCCGCGGCTCGCGCACTTGGTTTTTCGTGTTCTTCCTTGAATCTTCGTTCTTTGCGGTGCGCCCCCTTGAACTTCTCCGTGATTGATGCTGGATTCCCGGTGCTGATTGGACGCCTCTCCCGCGATTGCTTGGTTTCTCCACTGTCCAGTCTGCGCGCCCTGTCAGTTACCGCGGATCCTTCCGTGGCTCGCCCCTGTTCTCCTTGCACCGCTGATCTTCCCGCCATGTCGTCCCGCCTTCCCATAGGTGCCTGGGTTAGAGAGTCCGCCGCAGACGAGTTGTGTTCGTCCGCGGCGGCTTTCCTGTGGGCACTCCAATCCCAGCCCTCCCTGATTCCGCATCGCCCCTTCGCTCAACCGCGTCCGCGGGAGCCAGCATCCCTGCGCGGATCTGAGGCTGCACCGACTCCCTCTTCCACGGGGAGTCTCTGCTGCGGGGCTGCGGTGGAATTGTGCGTGACACTGATGCCCCCAACCCCCCCTTTTTCAAGACTCTGTCCCAGAGTCTCATCGGCTCAGCAGTCGTGTGAACTTCCCTTGTGGACCTGGCCGCTGCCGGTGTTGGCAAGGGCGGCAATATGCCTCCACCTCCCCGTTCTTCCGCTGGTATCGTGCGGAACACTCCTGATGCACGTACAGGTGGCACCCCTCACATCGGGCTCCCGCAGTGATGTCATCTTCACCCAATCTTCTTTTGCAGGAGGAGCAGTGCGGGATCCGCTCATGCGTCCTGCAACTGGTGCAACGGTACACCACCTGCCCTTCTTCATTCATTCCCACCTCAGTGGCACACTCCGCGTGGGCCCACCCTCCGCAGTGCTCGCAGTGGCATGCCATTCCGGTGACGATCCCCCCACAGGTGTCTCCGCAGCAACGCACCCCGGAATTGTCTGCTCCCCAATTCTCTTTTCTAGGCTGAGCGAGGCAGCGGTGACAGGTCCATACTCCTTCCTTACCCCTCCTGCCACACCGCTGGTGGCACATCTTCAAACACATGCCACATCCCTTCCCGAATTCCGCCATCCCTTCCTGACAGGCAGAGCATGCGGGTTCCTTGGTCTCCGCGGTAAAGCTGAGGTAGCAGTCTGTCTCAAGGAGTTTGTCGCCCACACACTGATGGCATTGGCCCTTCCAAGCAGAGTTGCCTGTTACCAGGCACTCGTGGTGGACAGGCCTCGTGCAGACCGCGCATTTCCCCCCATCTTGCACCGCCTTCAGGCATGTGGGACATGCCACGGATTGATGCCCCTTTTCCCCTCGTACCTCCTCCTCCTCTTCCGACTCTTCCTCCTCCCCTTCTTCGTTTACTCGAGGTGCCTTGCGGACACCTCGTCGTCTTTCAGTTTCCTCCCTGCACCTCCTGCACATTGCAGCCCAACTCGCCCCCCCCGCCCGTTACGAGGTGGCGCCAGGCAGCCAGTGCAAATGTGGCGGAGACATCCGCCACGATCCTTTACCTCCACTCCCCACCACTGGCCGCATTGGGCACACCGCTTCTCCTTCAGCTCCTTCTGCCTCCGCTCTTCTGCCGCGACGCGTCCCTCCGCTAGCCACTGTCTCATGGTGGCCCCAGAAGCCGTGCGCGGACCTTGCCGGCGCCCATTCGACCCTTCCTCTTCTTCATCCTCCTCCTCTTCTTCCTCCTCTTCGTCTGGGTCCCATCGGCCGCGGGGTGGTGCGTCCCCAGCCCCGGGTCCAGCTCCCTCACCTCCCCTCCGCTTGTTTGCCTCCTCCTCCTCAGCGGCTTCCCTCAGGCACCGCAAGCAGGTGCGGTTCAGCCCGATGCAGGTCTTGGAGGCCCCACCGGCATACTCATGTGCTGGTTTCCCACACACTCGGCACACCACCTTCAGACGTAGTTTGGCCGGGAGGCTTTCTCTGCACCACACACATGGGCCGGTGTAGTTGGCCAGGGTCTTGGGGCTCATCGGCGCTGCAGTCCGCGTTGCCTCCTGATCTGGCCGCTGGGCCACTCTTGACGAGGCTTGCTCAAGCTGTTGCTGGAGCGTGTTTGCGGGTTCTCCTTCTTTCCTCCGCTCCTGCTGCTCCTTCTGCTCCGGCCGCCGCTCCTGCCGCGGCTGCTCTTGCCGTAACTCGTTCTGTGCCTCCTCCGCGGAAATTTCGCGGACATTGGACTCCTCCTCCTCCACTTCCTCCGGTTCTTGGCTCCACTCCTGCTCATGCCGCAACACCTGTTCCTCGCAAACGTCCAGCACCTCCTCTGCTCGCCATCCCCGTGAGCCATTCCGCTGTCCTAGAGGCGGCACGCGGCCTCCTGTCCCGGGGATGTGCGTTTGCCATGCTGGTGGCAGCAGCACGAACTCCGTAGCTGAGTAACTACGGTTGCTGAACCCCTCCAGCCACAATTGCCCCGCCTCGACGCTTGCCACGCGGTACACTTCTCGCGGCTCTCCTGTCTCCCGCCCCGCATTAGGGAAGGGGCGGAGATGCACCAAGTGGCCTTCTTCGATAGGCCCATGGTTCAGCCGTCGGTTGGCTGCATCGCATCCGCGCCTCTGCTTTCATGGCCCGCGTTCTTTCACAGCGCTCGCGGAACCACTCTGTGACCTCCTTGTCCCGTTCCTCCTCCGTGCGTTGTCCCTGTTCCTCATCTGCAAGTGGTAGCCTCAGCGGCTTCTGCGGCATGCCCAACGCAGCTCGTGGGGGCTGCCCAAAGAGTAGCATGTGGGGTGAGAAGGAGGTTGCGCGACTGGGTGTTGTGTTGATGAAGTATGCCGTCTTCTTCAGTGTTTCTGTCCAGCTGCCACCTTCCGCGGTGGCCACTGCACGCTCCAGTATCTCATGCACCCGCTCCACTTGCCCCTGGGATTCTGGCCTCTACCGCCCGGAGTGTACATGGCGGACCCCCCACTCTTCCAGCTCCTCTCTGAAGGCCCCCATGAATTCGGTGCCGTTGTCGCTGTGTACCATGATGCACCCACCAAAGCGGTAAAAGATCTCTTCGCAGATGAACTTTGCCGCAGTGGCGGAGCTCTTGTTGGGCACAGCGCGGACCCAGCTGTACTTGGTGAAGTGGCACACCGCCACAATCCAGTACCGGTTCCCTTGGTCGCGGTGCGCCCGGGGGCCGTGGAAGTCGATGATGATCTTCTCGAGTGGCTCACCGATGGGGGAGGGTCGGAACATCGGCTGGTCCCGCGGTGTGGTCTTCCGCGCTCGCTCGCAGGGGGCGCAGTGCTGCACCACCTCCTTGATGAGGGCCGCCAGATTCGGCACATGGATGATGGGTGTCAGGCGGTCCTTCAACGCCTGCATGCCGGTGTGATGATGGCGGTGGTAGGCTTCCACCACCACCTTCTGCAGTGTGGGCGGTGGCACCCATAGAACGCGCGGAGTAGTTTTCCAGAGGCGGTCATCCTCCAACGCATAATGCTCACACAGCCGAGCCAGGTCGTCCTTTTTCCTCCGATCGAATTCTACGCCCAGCCGTGTTTCCAGATCCGCGTAGACCTTCTGCGCCTCCGCCTTGTGCTGTTCCTTGCTGCTGGCGCGGAGCAGGATGTGAGCAGTCTGCCAGATGCGCCAGTCCTGCGTTTCCACGGGCCCCTTTCTCCCTGCCTTCTCTACCACCACTTCCCCTGGTTTTCGCTTCAACTCCGGCACCCTTGCCGGCAGTCCGCGTGCTCGCTGCTCATCCTGCTCCGCTCTCATTGCCTCGAGCTTCTTGCAGTTGTCTTCGTCATACACCGGTGGCTCCCTGTCCCACGAGTCGGGTGCAGGGAACAGCCGGAGGATCTCGACTGCCCGGAGCTCTCCTTCATCCCACTGGTCCCACAGCCTTGTCTCAGTGGGTCCACTTGGGCGTTTGCCGCGTCCACCAGCGCGGTGCAGCTCTATCACCTCCTCCTTCTGCTGCGGGGCCACGTCTGGGGCTCGCAGCAGCCCCCGGCTTCGTGTGATGGGCTGCCCCTCTTCTGACTCCCCTGGTGACTCACTGATTTCTGAGACCACCACCACCATCGCCTCTTTCTCCGTACGCCCCTTTTGATCGGCTTCTCCGCGGACGTCGGTTGCAGTTGTTCCTCCCAAGGCTAGGCGTAGCGGAGCAGGTTCCATTTCCACGGGTATCCGGATTTTGCGGAAGACTGCCATCAGGAGTTCCGCCGCTTGTGCTGCGTCCCGCTGGGCCTGTGCCAGCTGCTCAGGGGTGACACTCGCACTGGAGCCTTCTTGTGTGCGAGCCTGCTTCTGCCGCCTTGGCTCCGCGACCGCTACCGCACCCGCCTTCCTTTTCCCTTTTGGGGCGGGAGTAGTTGTCTCTGGGAGAGTCAGCTCCAGCTCCTTGCCTCGGCCGGTATCCGCCGCCGGTGCTACCGCTCTTGTTTGGCTGACTGTCACCGCGGCTTTCTTCATCACCGTTGCCACCTGGGCCCTGAGTTGGGCCTTCCGCCGGAGGGAGCCAGCAGATGGCTCCTGGCGGTAGCGCTTGGCATCATCTCTGTGCTCGTCTGTTGTCTGCCTCCCTTCTGCTACTCTAGCTATGGTCATTCTTCTTGAGGTCTTTATCGCGGTGCCACCTACTCCTGCTCTGGCTGCCTCTTGTGTGGCTAGTGCTGCCTGTGCTGCCCTGGCAGTTGACTCCGTCACCGCTGCAGTTGCTCTCCCCGTTGCCGCCGCCGCTACCTCTACCCCTGCCGCTGAGACTGCCTCTACTTCCGCTGCTGCTACCGCCGCTTCTGCCTCAACCACGATTTCCCTTATGAGCTGCTCTGCAGCTTCTTTGTTTGCCTCGGCCGCCGCCTCCCGTCCCTGGGCCGCTCGAGTTTCTGCCACCGCGGGCTCCGCGGCAGCCCGCTCGGTTTCGGCTGGGTCTTTCTCCCATGCCTTCCGTAAGCGTTCTTGCATCCGCTGCAGTTGAGGGGTGGGTTGGGCGTATTCACGTGCCTCATCCACTTCCGCGTCCCGCCTGCTCTTCTCTTCTCGGCATATCTTAGCCGCCTCCTTGGCCCCGTGTCGCACTTCCTCCTCCCTGAGCTGAAGCTTCTGTCCCTGCACCGCGGTCCAAAGTCCTCCTGCAACTGCTGCTGCAATTCTGGTGCGTGGAATGTTTTGCAACGTCAGCCTCCAGCACTTCTCCATAGCCGCCATCCACTGTCCCTCGGGCACCTGAGTACCGGCCATCCGCGACTGCTCCTCTTGCGGATACTGGGCGCTCCACCTAGCGTAGGCGAGGTTGAGCAAGTATCCCCACCTCCACTCATCCGCTGCGGACTTTCGTCGTGGGGCCTCCGCCGATCCTGGTGTCTGGTCGTTCAGCTGGTAGAGGATGAGGGCTCTGGCCCTTTCCCGGAGCAAATGTGCGTAGCGTCTTTCTGGACTTCTGCGCTGGTCTCTCCGCACCCTGGTCCACCACACGCGGGCGGCCTCCAGCGATGGATATGGTCGTACGGTATCCAGGAGCTCCGCGACCCCTGTCATATCACTTGCCAGCCTTGGTTTGATGCTCAAGATGTCCCTCAGTGCCAAGACAAGGCGTTCTGCACCTGCTGTCTCCAGCAGTTGTACTTGCCTTTCGTGTAGTCCCGAGGCTAGCGCACATGTTGCCGCTCCTTTCAGCACCACCTGCCACATCTTGCCGAACAATGAATCCGTGAATTCCGCGCGGATTACCCCCGGAACTTCCGCCAGCAGTTGGAGCATGACGCTGTTCACAATTTCCAGCAACAAGGCTGTCTTGGGCTGCTCCTCGCTATCTCCTGAGCTCTCTTCAAGGTGGGTTTGTGCTCCTTCCATCACCGTTCCTGCACCCAGGAGGGGACGCGCGGATTGCCGGGTTGGGCTACCACGTGAGGTCGGTGGCGAGTGGGAGAGCGCCGTCGCTGCCGCAGAAGGAACTGGGGCGGTCACTATCTGGGTTTTGTCTTGCGGGCTGGGTGTCGGCGTGGCAGCTCCTCCGGCTGTGGCCTTTGATGCTTCTGTTGCGGGCTCCATACGCCGGAAGGTCCGCGTTGGAGGTGTGTTCATAGCCGGGCTCTGCTACGACGAGCCTGTCGACCTTGCCGTAGGTGGCGTGGCTTGTGCTGGTGTTTGTTCCGCGGAGCTGGACCGTATCGGATTTGCTACCACCGTTGGTGGGGTTCGTGTCGGGGTTGTCCCTGCGACGGGGCTGGGTCGCGGTGAGGCCGCAGCCACTGCTGGTGTAGCTGTCCCTGGTGTTGGGGGTGTTCTTGCCGTAGGGTCGAGTCGGGACGCGCCTTCCACGGCCGCGTGTGGTATTCTCGTCGTGGGACCCGGCCGCGGAGGGGCTGCTGGTGGTGTCGGTGTCGGTTGGTGTCCTGTGCCCGTGTTGAGAGCAGGGCGACGCAGCTGACGTCGGGAAGGTTCACCCCCCCCCCGCGACAAAGGCGCGGACCCCGTGCCTTGCCTGCAGGCCATGTCGTGGGTGCCGCGAGTGGGAGCCGAGCTGCGCGTGACCCGGCGAGTGTGTCGAGCACCAGTAGGATCTGAGTCGGATGTGAGAAGAGGCGGGCAGAGGGAGGGTCGAGGCGAGGTGAAGAGTGGAGTAAAGGAACGAGTGCCGGAACTGGAAATGAGGCTGAGGATACCGGCACGGAGCAATATATCTGCCTGGTGCGGTGCGAGCCAGTCCGCCGCGAGGAGCATGTCGTAGGTGCGGACATCGCACACCTGCACGGTGTGCGGTGCATGCACGTTGGCGAACTGGATGGGGAGATCCATGATCTGCCCGATGGGTGCATCAATGGCACCGGTGGAAATGGAGAAGCGGAGCCGAGTGGGCACGATGAGATGGGGAAGGCGTAAGCTGCGGACCATCCGCAGCGCGATGGTGGTGTGGGTGGCGCCAGTGTCCACGATGGCCACGAACTTGCAACCACCTACCCATACATGGCACCATGCCACGTGGACCGCTGCAGGTGGTGGCGGACCAGGGATTAGCGGGGCGGGAGCCCACGTGCATGGCGCGCGATAGGCCTCCTCCCGGACGCGAGAATGGGTCATGATGATGGCATGAGCAATCATGCGGACGCCGGTAGTGCGGCTGCAGGAGAGGTGGATGCCGACGGGAGCGAGGGAGGGGTTTGAGGAGGAGAAGAGTGTCTGGAGACGGTCCGCCGAGTCGGGGGAATGAAGGAGGAAATCCACCAGGGATAGGGGATGGCGCGCATCGAGGAGTGGGGAGGCAGGGAGTGGTGGTGCAGGAGTAGTGCTCACCCACACAGCGGAGGGGGTCCGCTGGGACCGGGAGAGGGAAGAGCGAGGGGGGATGTGTGCCGCAATGTCTTCGAGCGTCGAGCCGCGAATGGTGGGGTTGTAACGGCAGGCGAGCTGGAGGCTATCGGGAAGAGCAGGGAGGGTTTCCGCGGTATCGTGGCAATCGGAGGTATCCATCTCGAATAAGAGCTGGTAAGCAGCCGCGGATTCCTCGTCCGTGAACTCCCGCGCGACGCCCTCCCACTGAAGCTCGACATCCGCGGGGACAGGTGGATCTGCATGGGAGGGCTCAGGGGAAGCACCATGCGGATCAGCTGGGTGCGGCCAGTCCGCGCGTGGAAGGCGGCTGAGGGCATCGGCGTTGCGGTTGGCCAGGGCTGGCTGATATTTGATCTTCATGTTGTACCCTTGCAGGAGAAGGGCCCACTTGGCCAAGATGCCCTCATGGTTCTGCGTCGTCAGGAGCCACTGTAACGCTTGATGGTCGGTGAGAACAGTGAAGGGCTTGCCATTCTTCATGTAGTCGCGAAAGTGCTGGAGGGCCCATAACTCTGCCAAGCACTCGCCCTTCACTGGGGGATAGTTCCGCTCCCCATCAATGAGGGCGCGGCTGTCATAGGAAATTACCCGCTGGACCGGCTCCTATACCGATTGGGACAATACCGCGCCAAGGCCGTCCCGCGACCAGTCGGTGGTGATGGAGAAGGGGAGGGTGAAGTCGGGGAATTCGAGCATGGGGGCAGTGACCAGCCGATGTTTGATTTCCACCCACGCAGCGGCGCACTCCGGAGTCAAGTCGAAGGGGATGTCCTGATGGGTTAGCTGCTGCAGCGGACGGATGATGCGTGTGTGGTCGCGAACGAACTTGCGGTAGAAGGAGACGAAGCCGAGGAAGATCTTGACCTGTCCCGCGGTCGTGGGTTGACGCCATTCCTGAATAGCCGCAATCTTAGCGGGGTCGGTCTTGATGCCGTCGGCGCTCATGACAAAGCCCAGAAACTCCATCTCCGCGGCCCCAATGGAACACTTGGCAGCCTTGAGCTTGAGGTTCGCGGCGCGGAGGGCGGAGAAGACGGCGGTGATGGAGGAGAAGAGATCCGCGAAGCTGTGAGCCGCGACCATGATATCATCGATGTAGTAGCTAACGTTGGGGATACCGCGGAGGGTATAATCCATGACGCGCTAGAACGTGGCGCGGGCATTGCGGAGGCCGAAAGGCATGCGGGTAAAGGCGTAGAGACCGTCGGGGTGACAAAGGCCGTCTTGGCCATGGAATCCGGGTGCATTGGGACGGCATGGAAGGCCGCTTTGACGTCCAGTTTGGCAAACCATCCGCGCCCCTGCTGACGTTCTTGGATATCGACGATCAGCGGCATGGGGTAGGCATCCTTTTCTATGACCCGGTTCAGGTCGCGGAAGTCGACGCAGAATCGTTTGGAGCCATCCCGCTTCCCGGCAGTCACCAAATTAGCCCGCCAGGGGCTGACGACGGGAACAATCACACCATGCGCCTTCAACTCCGCGAGGCCCTCGTTGATGATCTGTTCCTGGTCCGGGAGGATCCGGCGGACCTTCTGTTTGATGGCAGTTGCCGTGCCAGTGTTGATGACATGGGATGCATTGACAGCACCCAGGTCTGTCGCGGAGCCAGCAAAGATGTCAGCAAAGGAATCGAGTAGATCCCTGAAGTCCTGCTTCTGGGCTGCGGAGAGGCGGGGATGCAGGATGTGGTCCCATCGCGGGGGTGGAGGCGGTAGCTACTCGCGGATGGGGTAGAAGTCATCGTCGTCGTCCAGGGGAAGGCCCTGTCCAAACGCTTGTTCGCTCTGCTGCCAGAGTCCCAGAAGGTTCGCCCGCACTCCTGAGTCTACGTTGCCCGTGGAGTGTTCACGCCACTCCGCGACAGGCATCTGTTCTGCATCAAGGATAGGCTCTGCTAGGGAGCGGGCATGCGCATCTTCGTGCGCCGCATCAGAGAGGGAAAAAGGTGAGGCGTTGGAAACTGGCAGCGTCGCGCGGTCCCCCACCGTGATGAGGGCGTACTCTTTCGTGCCCGAGGCGGAGGTGAGTTGCATGACGCCAAGGGAGAACAGGAGATTTCCCTGGCGCGGAAGAAGATAGTCCATGCCCAAGAGGACATCGTAGGTCCGCGCCTGTTTCACTTGGACATCCATCGGTTCATGCAGAGTACCCACCTGCAAGAGCAATCCCAACACTTCACCATCTCCGTAATCCATGCCGCCTGCGGAGTTGCTGAACAGTCGCCGTGTCATGAGGATGCAGTCCGCCCATCCAACGAGGCAGAGGACACGGAGAGCCACAGTGGTATGGGTGACCCCCGTGTCGATGATGGCCAAGAATTTGCGACCACAGACCCAGACCACGCAGCAGGCCACCTCATAGTGGCGGTCATCGCGGCGGGGTGGCTTCAGAGGCTGTGGTGCCCAGCCCCAATCCATCTCCTCTGTGGTTTGCGCGGGAGGGGTCTCTGCTACAATCCGCCGGGTGTTCTGGGTACCGTGGGGTGGAGTGGTGCAGGCGAGGGAGATACCGACGGCCTGGAGGCGATGATTAGCCCGGGTGAATTCTTCCCGGAGCCGCGGAGCCAGCTCGGGATGGAGGCGGAGGAAGTCGAAGAAGTTGACGGAGGCGATGGAGGTGGTGAAGAGCTTGTCCACAGGATCCGCGGAATTGGCTGTAAGTGTAGAGGTGGGATGAGGCGTAGGTGAGATAGTCGCGGCGGCTGGGGGCGCCGCAGGCGCGGGGTTTGTGGGGCGGTGCTTGTCCGGATGGCGCACGGAGCGGGCGGCGACGGCCTCCTGCAGCCGGGCTTCGGCGGCTTCCGCTCGTTGCCGCAGGTCATCCTGGAGCTTTGCGGCTTCCTGCAGATCCCACCCGCGGAGCTGAACCTGGCGGGCTCGCGTGATGAGTTCCGTCTCCTCAGGCGCTGGTGCCACTTCGGCAGTCTCATCCTCTGCCATGGGTAACCCCAGTTTCACATTGCGAGCGCCGGCCGCAGGGTTCGGTGGCGGGTTTGGCAAGATACCTTGACCCGCTGCCTGAGCCGCGGAGTTCTGCCCAGTGGGAGGTGGAAGCGGTGGCTGCAGCTGCTGCTGTTGCTGCTGTTGCTGGCCCGTCCATGCCTGGTTATAGTACTGCTGCCATTGCTGGACCATGGGATCCTGGGAAGCTGGCTCAGGGCGCGGAGCCATTTGTCACTTGCAAGGGCAGTCCCGAACAATGTGTTCCAGACTCTGGCAGGTGTAGCAAGCTTTCGGCTTCGGCTGCTGCGGAGGCGGAGCGTGTGAAGATGAGGGTGCAGGGGTGTCGCCGCCTTGGTATTGTCTGGTTGACCGTTGTCGGGTGAAAATGGCCGTGGCGTCCCGTACCGCGTCTTGAAGAGACAGATATCGGTCAGCGATCATGAGACTGCTGATCTCATCCGAAAGTGCGCGGATGNCCTGGGAAGCTGGCTCAGGGCGCGGAGCCATTTGTCGCTTGCGAGGGCAGTCCCGAGCAATGTGTTCCAGGCTCAGGCAGGTGTAGCAAGCTTTCGGCTTCGGCTGCTGCGGAGGCGGAGCGTGTGAAGATGAGGGTGCAGGGGTGTCGCCGCCTTGGTATTGTCTGGTTGACCGTTGTCGGGTGAAAATGGCCGTGGCGTCCCGTACCGCGTCTTGAAGAGACAGGTATTGGTCAGCGATCATGAGACTGCTGATCTCATCCTGAAGTGCGCGGATGAGGTTCTGCAGTAGGACCCACAGCGGCAATCCTTCTCCCTGCCGATTCTTGGCCACCGAAGCCCAGGTCAAGAACTGATCCAAGAACCTGCGGATATCATCCTCCTTGCGCATGACCTCCTCAATCTTCCGCAGTGCTTCCTCCTTGGTCAGGTGCTTGAAGCGTTCGATGAGTGCATTGCCAAACTCCTCGAAAGACGAGAAGGGTGCGCGTGCATTGTACCAATCCGCTACTGCGCCTTGAAGGTGCAGTTTTGCGGTGGCGAGGCAAAGATCAGGCGGAATTTGGCTGATGCTAGCATAGAGGGTGATCTGCTTGAGCCAGACCCAGGGGTCTTCCTCCGAAGTGCCCTTGAAGGAGTCCAGCCGGGGAATATTGGCTGGCTCAAAGCGGATGTACTGCAGCTGCGGGACAGTGCTGCGGTTAGTCGTCAATGCAGTCACAGCATGTGGAGGGGGTAGGATTGCAGTTGGGGTCGCGGAGTATCCAGTTTGAGGGATCGACATCTGGGGTTGCCCCGCGGGCGTATGAAGGTTAGCTTGTGTGGGTGGGAGAGGCATGTACCAGGAAGAGGGAGCGGGTGCGGAGGCGGTGTAGGGACTGGAGAAGAATGCCGTCCCAGGCGGCAGAATCTGAGTCCCCTGTATCGGTAGCGTCGCTGCCTGGGGCACCCAGTACATTTGAGTGGTTGGGACTGCAGCCGCGGGATGGAGAGGAGCCGCTGGTCCTGTGTTGGCAGTCACGTGCGGATTCCCTTGAGGCTGCTGCGGGGGCAGGTACAGAGGGTTCTGTGCAGCGGGCTGTGACAAGGGCATCGAGGCCTGAGGGGTCGCTCCGACTGGTGTGGGTCCCACAAGCTGCTGGTGGGGAATCTGCTGACAAGCGGGCATGGGTGGTTGCGGCAGTATGTTGGCCATCATCGTCTGCGGCACCGTTCCCATTGGTGTTGGGCCCACCTGCTGCTGTGTCTGGGCCATCCACTGGGGTGGAGTGACCGCGGGAGGCTGCGTCATGGCTGTCAGCTGGGCTCCGCCTCCGAACATCTGCTGCAGTGGGGGCTGGCCCATGTTTCCCTGATGGGTTGTATTCCCTCCAGGCTGGGTCACCTGTTGTGTGTGCTGCGTGCCTGTGGAGGGCCTCGTTGCCACCCCTGCTTGCATCATCAGTTGCCGTGGTGGATGGGCTAGCTGCTGCAATCCCGCCGCAGGCACGTGTGGCATAGTTCCTGTCTACATGGTGCTGATCATCACTTGTTGCTCTGGTGGTGCACTTGGTGTAAATTGCTGCGGGGGCGCCGCGGTAGGCAGGGTGCCCAGGTTTGGCTGTGGCATCGCCACTTGCGGGCGGGTGGCGGTGGCGCTGCCCCTGCCTGTTGGCTTCCCATGTGTTGGTGCAGTGAGTACCTTGGTAGCTGCGGCACTCCTGTCGCCTGGAGTTGTGCGGCCACTCCTGTCGCGGTCGTTCCCATGGCCAGAGGCATCTAGCCCACGGGAAGCTGGTTTATTGGTGGCTGTGCAGCTCCCGACGCCTGCGTGGACATGGGCATCCCCGTCTGTATGGTTCCTGTGGGTTGCGTCGATATGACCATCTGCTGCTGTAGCCTAGGTCCAGGTGGTTCCGCGATAGGGGTGCCCTGGGTTTCCCTGGTCAGCTGCGGTGGAGGGTTTACGTCTTGTGGCATCCCAAAGGCAGGGGCTGATGACCCCACCTGCTGCAGTCGTGCGGAGATCTGCTGCTCGTCCGGTGCTGGTGCCTCGAGGATCCCTGAATCCTCGGGACTCAGCGGGAAGGGTTGCGGATGTGTTAGGGGTGCGGACTGCGATTCCATTCCGCCAGTGATCTGCTGCTTCCCGCCACGGCGCCGGTACACCAGTCCGCGATAAGCTTCGAGCCCTCCACCACCGGATGATCCCTCTAGTGAAGGTGGCATATCAGAGAGCCACTGTGCCCCAGGTGGCATATTCTGCTGGCCCTCTAGTTCCTGTTGCTGCGGGGCTGATCCATGGATGTCGGACCCGCGGAGGGCCTCCATCTCCACGTGATCTCCCAGCGCATCCATGATGCGGCGCCAGTGCAATTGCTCCAACCAGTCAGTTACTCGCCGGTGCTGTATGAGCGGGTCGGGGCCTGGTGAGGAACTGACTGGTACGCGAGACAGCGCCGATGAGGAGTCCCTGCTTCCCACGTGGGTTGCGGCCCGGCGTGGCAAAAAGCACCGCGCTGATGGCTGCTGCTGCCGTCGCCCGATGTCCTGATGCACAAAGCTGGCCGCCGACATCACCGACTGATCTGAAGGTCACGTGCAGTTCTGCTGGCGAAGAGCAAAGAACTTTCCACGCTCACCGCACCATGACACTGACGCCCCCAATTTTGCCGCGTTTTGATTTCCTCCGCGGACGGTCGCGCTCCGCGCTGCCTCCGCGGAGCAGGTACTTCACTGTTGTGGCTTTCTCTTAGACACTTCAATGCCTCACAACCACCAGCTTCCCACTGAGGGCTATTCTGCGGATCGCAGACCTGGACCTCTGCGCAGGCACCTCACCGATGCGTGACGCTCCGCGGCCCACTTCTTCCCACACGGGAGTCCACCACCTCGTGGCGTCCGACTCCTTTCCGCGGAACCCCGTTCCGCGGACGTGTGTAAGCAAGGGACACCGCCAGCAGCTCACTTCACTCGGGCTTTTGGTCCTTCACGCACTCGGACCAGTGATCCGCGGATCAACCCCAGAAGCGACGGAATGCAAGAGGGCGATGAACGAGAATGGGAGTAGGCAAATGTCTTGGATAAAACTTGAATGCAGAGTACATGAATCACTCAGAAGGTAAGCAAGTCTGAGTTCTCTCTGTGCTATTGCTAGTGGAGCCCTTTTCTACTTGGGACTCCGCGCGGCGTGTCTACACGCCGGCGGTCTCATCCTTCTCACACCATCCTACTTCCTTCTCTCTGGACTCCACGCGGTGCAACTACGCACCGCGAGTTTCGTCCCAATTATACACACACACACAATGCTTGTCCTCTGCTAGCTACTTTCTTCATCCGCGGCTCGCGCACGCAGTTTTTCATGTTCTTCCTTGAATCTTCGTTCTTCGGTGTGCGCCCCCTTTAACTTCTCCGTGATTGATGCTGGATTCCTGGTGCTGATTGGACGCCTCTCCCGCGATTGCTTGGTTTCTCCACTGTCCAGTCTGCGCGCCCTGTCAGTTACCGCGGATCCTTCCGTGGCTCGCCCCTGTTCTCCTTGCACCGCTGATCTTCCCGCCATGTCGTCCCGCCTTCCCATAGGTGCCTGGGCTAGAGAGTCCGCCGCAGACGAGTTGTGTTCGTCCGCGGCGGCTTTCCTGTTGGCACTCCAATCCCAGCCCTCCCTGATTCCGCGCCGCCCCTTTGCTCAACCGCGTCCGCGGGAGCCAGCATCCGTGCGCGGATCTGAGGCTGCACCGACTCCCTCTTCCGCGGGGAGTCTCTGTTGCGGGGCTGCGGTGGAATTGTGCGTGACA
>SZWC01014686.1:51880-62503 GCA_023375785.1 Penium margaritaceum
TTGTACCAGAGTTGTGCCAGAGTTGTGCCAGAGTTGTGCCAGAGTTGTGCCAGAGTTGTGCCAGAGTTATGCCATAGTTGTGCCTGAGTTGTGCCGAGATGTGCCAGAGTTGTGCCAGAGTTGTGCCATAGTTGTGCCAGAGTTGTGCAAGAGTTGTTCCAGAGTTGTGCCATTGTTGTACAAAAGTTAAGCCACAGATGTGCCTGATTTGTCCCAGAATTTTACCAGAGTTGTGCCAGTGTTGTGCCAAAGTTGTGCCAGAGTTGTGCAAGCGTTATGCCAGAGTTGTGCTAGCGTCATTCCAGATTTGTGCCAGAGTTGTGCCATTGTTGTGCCAGAGTTGTGCCAGAGTTGTGCCGGAGTTGTGCCAGAGTTGTACCATAGTTGTGCCAGAATTGTGCCAGAGTTGTGCCAGAGTTGTGCCAGAGTTCTGCCAGAGTCATGCAAGAGTTGTGCCTGAGTTGTGCCTGAGTTGTGCCGAGATATACCAGAGTTGTGCCAGAGTTGTTCTAGAGTTGTGCCAGAGTCGTGCCAGAGTTGTACCAGAGTTGTGCGATAGTTGTGCCAGAGTTGTGCCAGAGTCGTGCCAGTGTTGTGCCAGAGTTGTGCCAGAGTTGTGCTAGAGTTGTGCCAGAGTTGTGCCTGAGTTGTGCCGAGTTATACCAGAGTTGTGCCAGAGTTGTTATAGAGTTGTGCCTGAGTCGTGCCAGATTTGTGCTAGAGTCGTGCCAGAGTTGTGCCAGAATTGTGCCAGAGTTGTGCCAGAGTTGTGCCAGATTTGTGCCAGAGTTGTGCCATAGTTTTGCCAGAGTTTTGCCAGAGTTGTGCCAGAGTTGTGCCAGAGTTGTGGCAGAATTGTACCAGAGTTGTGCCATAGTTGTGCCAGAGTTGTGCCAAAGTTGTCCCAGAGTTGTGCCAGAGTCGTGCCAGAGTCGTGCCAGATTCGTGCAAGAGTTGTGCCAGAGTTTTGCCAGATATGTGCCAGATTTGTGCCAGGGTTGTGCTAGATTTGTGCCAGAGTTGTGCCAGAGTTGTGCCAAATTGTGCCAGAGCTGTGCCCGAGGTTTGCCAGAGCTGTGCCAGAGTTGTGCCAGAGTTGTACCCAAGTTGTGCCAGACTTGTGCCATAGTTGTGCCACAGTTGTGCCAGAGTTGTGCCAGAGGTGTGCCAGAGTTATGCCAGAGTTGTGCCAGAGTTGTGCCGAGTTATACCAGAGTTGTGCCAGAGTTGTGCTAGAGTTGTGCTAGAGCTGTGCCAGAGTTGTGCCATAGTTGTGCGACAGTTGTGCCACAGTTGTGCCCGAGTTGTCCCATAACTGTACCACAGTTTTGCCAGAGACGTGCTAGAGTAGTGCCAGAGCTGTGCAAGAGGTATGCCAGAGTTGTCCCAGAGTCATTCCAGAGTTGTGCCAGAGTTGTGCCAGAGGTGTGCCAGAGTTATGCCAGAGTTGTGCCAGAGTTGTGCCGAGTTATACCAGAGTTGTGCCAGAGTTGTGCTAGAGTTGTGCTAGAGCTGTGCCAGAGTTGTGCCATAGTTGTGCGACAGTTGTGCCACAGTTGTGCCCGAGTTGTCCCATAACTGTACCACAGTTTTGCCAGAGACGTGCTAGAGTAGTGCCAGAGCTGTGCAAGAGGTATGCCAGAGTTGTCCCAGAGTCATTCCAGAGTTGTGCCAGAGTTGTGCCAGAGGTGTGCCAGAGTTATGCCAGAGTTGTGCCAGAGTTGTGCCGAGTTATACCAGAGTTGTGCCAGAGTTGTGCTAGAGTTGTGCTAGAGCTGTGCCAGAGTTGTGCCATAGTTGTGCGACAGTTGTGCCACAGTTGTGCCCGAGTTGTCCCATAACTGTACCACAGTTTTGCCAGAGACGTGCTAGAGTAGTGCCAGAGCTGTGCAAGAGGTATGCCAGAGTTGTCCCAGAGTCATTCCAGAGTTGTGCCAGAGTTGTGCCAGAGGTGTGCCAGAGTTATGCCAGAGTTGTGCCAGAGTTGTGCCGAGTTATACCAGAGTTGTGCCAGAGTTGTGCTAGAGTTGTGCTAGAGCTGTGCCAGAGTTGTGCCATAGTTGTGCGACAGTTGTGCCACAGTTGTGCCCGAGTTGTCCCATAACTGTACCACAGTTTTGCCAGAGACGTGCTAGAGTAGTGCCAGAGCTGTGCAAGAGGTATGCCAGAGTTGTCCCAGAGTCATTCCAGAGTTGTGCCAGAGTTGTGCCAGAGGTGTGCCAGAGTTATGCCAGAGTTGTGCCAGAGTTGTGCCGAGTTATACCAGAGTTGTGCCAGAGTTGTGCTAGAGTTGTGCTAGAGCTGTGCCAGAGTTGTGCCATAGTTGTGCGACAGTTGTGCCACAGTTGTGCCCGAGTTGTCCCATAACTGTACCACAGTTTTGCCAGAGACGTGCTAGAGTAGTGCCAGAGCTGTGCAAGAGGTATGCCAGAGTTGTCCCAGAGTCATTCCAGAGTTGTGCCAGAGTTGTGCCAGAGGTGTGCCAGAGTTATGCCAGAGTTGTGCCAGAGTTGTGCCAGGGTTGTGCTATATTTGTGCCAGAGTTGTGCCAGGGTTGTGCCAAATTGTGCTAGAGTTGTGCCACAGGTGTGCCAGAGCTGTGCCAGAGTTGTGCCAGAGTTGTGCCCGAGTTGTGCCAGACTTGTGCCAGAGTTGTGCCAGAGTTGTGCCATAGTTGTGCGACAGTTGTGCCACAGTTGTGCCCGAGTTGTCCCATAACTGTACCACAGTTTTGCCAGAGATGTGCTAGAGTAGTGCCAGAGCTGTGCAAGAGGTATGCCAGGGTTGTCCCAGAGTCATTCCAGATTTGTGCCAGAGTTGTGCCAGAGTTGTGCCAGAGTTGTGCCAGAGTTGTGCCAGAGTTGTGCCCGAGTTGTACCATAGTTGTGCCAGAGTTGTGCCAGAGTTGTGCCAGGGTTGTACCAGAGTTGTGCCAGAGTTGTGCCAGAGTCGTGCCAGAGTCGTGCCAGAGTCGTGCAAGAGTTGTGCCAGAGTTGTGCCAGAGCTGTGCTTGAGTTGTGCCATAGTTGTGCCAGAGTTGTGCCACAGTTATGCCAGAGTTGTGCCATAGTTGTGCCAGAGTTGTGCCACAGTTATGCCAGAGTTGTGCCATAGTTGTGCCAGAGTTGTGCCACAGTTATGCCAGAGTTGTGCCATAGTTGTGCCAGAGTTGTGCCACAGTTATGCCAGAGTTGTGCCATAGTTGTGCCAGAGTTGTGCCACAGTTATGCCAGAGTTGTGCCATAGTTGTGCCAGAGTTGTGCCACAGTTATGCCAGAGTTGTGCCATAGTTGTGCCAGAGTTGTGCCACAGTTATGCCAGAGTTGTGCCATAGTTGTGCCAGAGTTGTGCCACAGTTATGCCAGAGTTGTGCCATAGTTGTGCCAGAGTTGTGCCACAGTTATGCCAGAGTTGTGCCATAGTTGTGCCAGAGTTGTGCCACAGTTATGCCAGAGTTGTGCCATAGTTGTGCCAGAGTTGTGCCACAGTTATGCCAGAGTTGTGCCATAGTTGTGCCAGAGTTGTGCCACAGTTATGCCAGAGTTGTGCCATAGTTGTGCCAGAGTTGTGCCACAGTTATGCCAGAGTTGTGCCATAGTTGTGCCAGAGTTGTGCCACAGTTATGCCAGAGTTGTGCCATAGTTGTGCCAGAGTTGTGCCACAGTTATGCCAGAGTTGTGCCATAGTTGTGCCAGAGTTGTGCCACAGTTATGCCAGAGTTGTGCCATAGTTGTGCCAGAGTTGTGCCACAGTTATGCCAGAGTTGTGCCATAGTTGTGCCAGAGTTGTGCCACAGTTATGCCAGAGTTGTGCCATAGTTGTGCCAGAGTTGTGCCACAGTTATGCCAGAGTTGTGCCATAGTTGTGCCAGAGTTGTGCCACAGTTATGCCAGAGTTGTGCCATAGTTGTGCCAGAGTTGTGCCACAGTTATGCCAGAGTTGTGCCATAGTTGTGCCAGAGTTGTGCCACAGTTATGCCAGAGTTGTGCCATAGTTGTGCCAGAGTTGTGCCACAGTTATGCCAGAGTTGTGCCATAGTTGTGCCAGAGTTGTGCCACAGTTATGCCAGAGTTGTGCCATAGTTGTGCCAGAGTTGTGCCACAGTTATGCCAGAGTTGTGCCATAGTTGTGCCAGAGTTGTGCCAGAGTTGTGCCAGAGTTGTACCATAGTTGTGCCAGAGTTGTTCCATAGTTGTGCCAGAGTTGCCCCATAGTTATGCCAGAGTCATACCAGAGTTGTGCCTGAGTTGTGCCGAGTTATACCAGAGTTGTGCCAGAGTTGTTCTATAGTTGTGCCAGAGTCCTGCCAGAGTTGTACTAGAGTTGTGCCATAGTTGTGCCAGAGTTGTGCCAGAGTTGTGCCAGAGTTGTGCCAGAGTTGTGCGAGAGTTGTGCCACAGTTTTGCCATAGTTGTGCCATAGTTGTGCCAAATTGTGCCACACATGTGCCAGAGGTGTGCTAGAGTTATGCCAGAAATGCCAGAGTTGTGCCAGAGTTGTGCAAGAGTTGTGCCAGCGTTGTGCCGGAGTTGTGACAGAGTTGTGCCACAGTTGTGCTAAATCTGTGCCACACTTGTGCCAGAGTTGTCCCATAATTGTACCAGAGTTGTGCCAGAGTTGTGCCAAAGATGTGCCAGAGTTGTGCAAGAGTTATGCCAGAGTTGTCCCAAAGTCATTCCACATTTGTGCCAGAGTTGTGCCAGAGTTGTGCCAGAGTTGTGCCAGAGTTGTGCCAGAGTCGTACAAGAGTCGTGCCAGAGTCGTGCAAGAGTTGTGCCAGAGTTGTGCCAGAGTCATGCCAGAGTGGTGCCAAAGTTGTGCTAGAGTGGTGCCAGAATTGTGCCATAGTTGTGCCAGAGTTGTGCCAAATTGTGCCAGAGTTGTGCCAGAGTTGTGCCAAAGTTGTGCCAGAGTTGTGCCAGAGTTGTGCCAGAGTTGTGTCCGAGTTGTGCCAGAGTTGTGCCAGAGATGTGCCAGAGTTGTGCCAGAGTTGTGCCACGGTTGTGCCACAGCTGTGCCAGAGTTGTCCCAGACCTGTACCAGAATTGTGCCAGAGTTGTGCCAAAGTTGTACCAGAGTTGTGCAAGACTTATGCCAGGGTTGTCCCAGAGTCATTCCAGATTTGTGCCAGAGTTGTGCCAGAGTTGTGCCAGAGTTTTGCCCGAGTTGTACCATATTTGTGCCAGAGTTGTGCCAGAGTTATGCCAGAGCTGTGCCGGAGTTGTGCCAGAGTTGTGCCAGATTTATGCCAGAGTTGTGCCTGAGTTGTGCCGAGATGTGCCAGAGTTGTGTCAGAGTTGTGCCAGAGTTGTGCCAGAGTTGTGCCAGAGTTTTGCCAGAGTTGTTCCTGAGTTGTGCCATTGTTGTACCAGAGTTGCACCACAGTTGTGCCTGCGTTGTCCCGGAATTGTACCAGAGTTGTGCCACAGTTGTGCCAAAGTTGTGCCAGAGTTGTGCAAGCGTTATGCCAGAGTTGTGCCAGAGTCATTCCAGATTTGTGCCAGAGTTGTGCCATTGTTGTGCCAGAGTTGTGCCAAAGTTGTGCCATAGTTGTGCCATAGTTGTACCATAGTTGTGCCAGAGTTGTGCCAGAGTAGTGCCAGAGTTGTGCCATAATTATGCCAGAGTCATGCCAGAGGTGTGCCTGAGTTGTGCCGAGTTATACCAGAGTTGTGCCAGAGTTGTGCTATAGTTGTGCCAGAGTCGTGCCAGAGTTGTACCAGAGTTGTGCCAGAGTTGTGCCAGAGTTGTGCCAGAGTTGTGCCGGAGTTGTGCCAGAGTTGTGCCAGAGCTGTGCCAGAGTCCTGCCAGAGTTGTGCTAGATTTGTGCCAGAGTTGTGCCAGAGTATTGCCAGATTTGTGCCAAAGTTGTGCCAGAGCTGTACCGTAGTGGTGCGATAGTTATGCCAGAGTTGTTCAAGAGTTGTCCCAGAGTTGTGCCAGAGTCATGCGGGAGTTGTGCCAGAGTTGTGCCAGAGCTGTGCCAGAGTCCTGCCAGAGTTGTGCTAGATTTGTGCCAGAGTTGTGCCAGAGTATTGCCAGATTTGTGCCAAAGTTGTGCCAGAGCTGTACCGTAGTGGTGCGATAGTTATGCCAGAGTTGTTCAAGAGTTGTCCCAGAGTTGTGCCAGAGTCATGCGGGAGTTGTGCCAGAGTTGTGCCAGAGCTGTGCCAGAGTCCTGCCAGAGTTGTGCTAGATTTGTGCCAGAGTTGTGCCAGAGTATTGCCAGATTTGTGCCAAAGTTGTGCCAGAGCTGTACCGTAGTGGTGCGATAGTTATGCCAGAGTTGTTCAAGAGTTGTCCCAGAGTTGTGCCAGAGTCATGCGGGAGTTGTGCCAGAGTTGTGCCAGAGCTGTGCCAGAGTCCTGCCAGAGTTGTGCTAGATTTGTGCCAGAGTTGTGCCAGAGTATTGCCAGATTTGTGCCAAAGTTGTGCCAGAGCTGTACCGTAGTGGTGCGATAGTTATGCCAGAGTTGTTCAAGAGTTGTCCCAGAGTTGTGCCAGAGTCATGCGGGAGTTGTGCCAGAGTTGTGCCAGAGCTGTGCCAGAGTCCTGCCAGAGTTGTGCTAGATTTGTGCCAGAGTTGTGCCAGAGTTGTGCCAGAGTTGTGCCAGAGTTGTGCCAAAGTTGTGCCAGAGTTATGCCAGAGTTATGCCAGAGTTGTGCCGAGTTATGGCAGAGTTGTACCATAGTTGTGCCAGAGTTGTTCCAGAGTTGTGCCAGAGTTGTGCCATAGTTGTGCCAGAAATGTGCCAGAGTTGTGCAAGAGTTGTGCCAGAGTTGTGCTAGCGTTGTGCCAGCGTTGCACCATAATTGTGCCATACTTGTACCAGAGTTGTGCCAGAGTTGTGCCAGAGTATTGCCAGATTTGTGCCAAAGTTGTGCCAGAGCTGTACCGTAGTGGTGCGATAGTTGTGCCAGAGTTGTTCAAGAGTTGTCCCAGAGTTGTGCCATATTTTTGCCAGAGCTGTGCCATAGTTGTGCCAGAGTTGTGCCAGAGTTGTCCCAGAGTTGTGCCAGAGTCATGCGGGAGTTGTGCCAGAGTTGTGCCAGAGTTGTGCTAGAGTTGTGCCAGAGTTGTGCCAGGGTTGTGCCAAAGTTGTGCCAGAGTTGTGCCAAATTGTGCCAGAGTTGTAGCAGATGTGTGCCAGAGTTGTGCTAGAGTTGTGCCAGAGTTGTGCCAGAGTTATGCCAGAGTTGTGCCAGAGTTGTGCCATAGTTGTGCCAGAGCAATGCCACAGACGTGCAATAGTTGTGCCATAGGGGTGCCAGAGTTGTCCCAGAATTGTAGTATAGTTGTGGCATAGTTGTGCCAAGGTTGTGCCAGAGATGTGCAAGAGTTATGCCAGAGTTGACCCAGAATCATTTCATATTTGTGCCAGAGTTGTGCCAGAGTTGTGCCAGAGTTGTGCCAGAGTCTTGCCAGAGTTGTGCCAGAGTTGTACCATAGTTGTGCCAGAGTTGTGCCAGAGTTGTGCCAGAGTTGTGCCATAGTTATGCCAGAGTCATGCCAGAGTTGTGCCTGAGTTGTGCCGAGTTATACCAGAGTTGTGTCAAAGTTGTTCTAGAGTTGTGCCAGAGTCATGCCAGAGTTGTACCAGAGTTATGCCTGAGTTGTGCCAGAGTTGTGCCAAATTGTGCCAGAGTTGTGCCAGAGGTGTGCCATAGTTGTGCCACAGTTTTGCCATAGTTGTCCCAGAGTTGTGCCAAATTGTGCCAGAGTTGTGCCAGAGGTGTGCCATAGTTGTGCCACAGTTTTGCCATAGTTGTCCCAGAGTTGTGCCAAATTGTGCCAGAGTTGTGCCAGAGGTGTGCCAGAGTTATGCCAGAGTTGTGCCAGAGTTGTGCCAGAGTTGTGCCAGAGTTGTGCCAGAGTTGTGCCAGAGTTGTGACAGAGTTGTGCCATATTTGTGCCACAGTTGTGCCACAGTTGTGCCAGAGTTGTCCTATAATTGTACCAGAGTTGTGCCAGAGTTGTGCCAAGGTTGTGCCAGAGTTGTGCAAGAGTTATGCCCAAGTTGTTCCAAAGTCATTCCACATTTGTGCCAGAGTCGTGCCAGAGTTGTGCCAGAGTCGTGCCAGAGTTGTGCCCAAGTTGTGCCATAGTTGTGCCATAAATGGGCCAGAGTTGTGCAAGACTTGTACCATAGTTGTGCTAGAGTTGTGCCAGAGTTGTGCCAGAGTTGTGCCAGGGTTGTGCTAGAGTTATGCCAGAGTTATGCTAGAGTTGTGCCGAGTTATGCCAGAGTTGTGCCAGAGTTGTGCCAGACTTGTGCCAGAGTCGTGCCAGAGTTGTGCCAGAATTGTGCCAGAGTTGTGCCAGAGTAGTGCCAGAGTTGTGCCAGAGTTGTGCCAGACTTGTGCCAGAGTCGTGCCAGAGTTGTGCCAGAATTGTGCCAGAGTTGTGCCAGAGTAGTGCCAGAGTTGTGCCAGAGTTGTGCCAGACTTGTGCCAGAGTCGTGCCAGAGTTGTGCCAGAATTGTGCCAGAGTTGTGCCAGAGTAGTGCCAGAGTTGTGCCAGAGTTGTGCCAGACTTGTGCCAGAGTCGTGCCAGAGTTGTGCCAGAATTGTGCCAGAGTTGTGCCAGAGTAGTGCCAGAGTTGTGCCAGAGTTGTGCCAGACTTGTGCCAGAGTCGTGCCAGAGTTGTGCCAGAATTGTGC
This sequence comes from Penium margaritaceum, assembly GCA_023375785.1. NCBI lineage: Eukaryota > Viridiplantae > Streptophyta > Zygnematophyceae > Desmidiales > Peniaceae > Penium > Penium margaritaceum. Next base: position 60,542 of record SZWC01014686.1, read on the forward strand.
CAGAGTTGTGCCAGAGTAGTGCCAGAGTTGTGCCAGAGTTGTGCCAGACTTGTGCCAGAGTCGTGCCAGAGTTGTGCCAGAATTGTGCCAGAGTTGTGCCAGAGTAGTGCCAGAGTTGTGCCAGAGTTGTGCCAGACTTGTGCCAGAGTCGTGCCAGAGTTGTGCCAGAATTGTGCCAGAGTTGTGCCAGAGTAGTGCCAGAGTTGTGCCAGAGTTGTGCCAGACTTGTGCCAGAGTCGTGCCAGAGTTGTGCCAGAATTGTGCCAGAGTTGTGCCAGAGTAGTGCCAGAGTTGTGCCAGAGTTGTGCCAGACTTGTGCCAGAGTTGTGCCAGAGTTGTGCCAGAGTTTTGCCAGAGTTATGCCAGAGTCATGCTAGAGTTGTGCCAGATTTGTGGCAGAGTTGTGCCAGAGTTGTGCCAGAGTTGTGCCAGAGTTGTACCAGAGTTGTGCCACAGTTGTGCCAGAGTTGTCCCAGACTTGTACCAGAGTTGTGCCAAAGTTGTGCCAGAGTTGTGCAAGAGTTATGCAAGAGTTGTGCCAGAGTCATTCCAGGTTTGTGCCAGAATTGTGCCAGAGTTGTGCCAGAGTATTGCCAGATTTGTGCCAGAGTTGTGCCAGAGTTGTACCGTAGTTGTGCGATAGTTGTGGCAGAGTTGTTCTAGAGTTGTGCCAGAGTTGTGCCATATTTGTGCCAGAGCTGTGCCATAGTTGTGCCAGAGTTGTTCCAGAGTTGTGCAAGAGTTGTGCCAGAGTTGTGCCAGAGTTTGCCAGAGTTGTGCCAGGGTCGTGCTAGAGTTGTGCCAGATTTGTGCCAGAGTTGTGCCAGATTTGTCCCAGAGTTGTGCCAGAGTTGTGCTAGAGTTGTGCCAGAGTTGTGCCAGAGTTGTGCCAGAGTTGTGCCAGAGTTGTGCCAGAGTTGTGCCAGAGTCGTGCTATAGTTGTGCCAGAGTTGTGCCAGAGTTATGCCAGAGTTGTGCCAGAGTTGTGCCAGAGTTGAGCCAGAGTTGTACCAGAGTTGTGCCAGAGTTGTGCCAGAGTTGTGCTAGAGTGGTGCCGGAGTTGTGCCAGGGTTGTGCCAGAGTTGTGCCAGAGTTGTACCAGAGTTGTGCCAAATTGTGCCAGAGTTGTGCCAGATGTGTGCCAGAGTTGTGCCATAGTTGTGCCAGAGTTGTGCCAGAGTTATGCCAGAGTTGTGCCAGAGTTGTGCCATAGTTGTGCCAGAGTAATGCCACAGGCGTGCAATAGTTGTGTCATAGGGGTGCCAGAGTTGTCCCAGAATTGTAGTATAGTTGTGGCATAGTTGTGCCAAGGTTGTGCCAGAGTTGTGCAAGAGTTATGCTAGAGTTGACCCTGAATCATTTCAGATTTGTGCCAGAGTTGTGCGAGAGTTGTGCCAGAGTTGTGCCAGAGTCTTGCCAGAGTTGTGCCAGAGTTGTACCATAGTTGTGCCAGAGTTGTGCCAGAGTTGTGCCAGAGTTGTGCCATAGTTATGCCAGAGTCATGCCAGAGTTGTGCCTGAGTTGTGCCGAGTTATACCAGAGTTATGTCAGAGTTGTTCTAGAGTTGTGCCAGAGTCATGCCAGAGTTGTACCAGAGTTATGCCAGAGTTGTGCCAGAGTTTTGCCAGAGTTGTGCCAGAGTTGTGCCATAGTTGTGCCACGGTTTTGCCATAGTTGTGCCAGAGTTGTGCCAGAGTTGTGACAGAGTTGTGCCATAGTTGTGCCACAGTTGTGCCTCAGTTGTGCCATAGTTGTCCCATAACTGTACCAGAGTTGTGCCAGAGTTGTGCCAAGGTTGTGCCAGAGTTGTGCAAGAGTTATGCCCGAGTTGTTCTAAAGTCATTCCACATTGTGCCAGAGTCGTGCCAGAGTTGTGCCAGAGTCGTGCCAGAGTTGTGCCCAAGTTGTGCCATAGTTGTGCCAGAAATGTGCATGAGTTGTGCAAGAGTTGTACCATAGTTG
>SZWC01014686.1:62586-73434 GCA_023375785.1 Penium margaritaceum
TTGTGCCTCAGTTGTGCCATAGTTGTCCCATAACTGTACCAGAGTTGTGCCAGAGTTGTGCCAAGGTTGTGCCAGAGTTGTGCAAGAGTTATGCCCGAGTTGTTCTAAAGTCATTCCACATTGTGCCAGAGTCGTGCCAGAGTTGTGCCAGAGTCGTGCCAGAGTTGTGCCCAAGTTGTGCCATAGTTGTGCCAGAAATGTGCATGAGTTGTGCAAGAGTTGTACCATAGTTGTGCTAGAGTTCTGCCAGAGTTGTGCCAGAGTTGTGCCATGGTTGTGCCAGAGTTATGCCAGAGATATGCCAGAGTTTTGCCGAGTTATGCCAGAGTTGTGCCAGAGTTGTGCCAGAGTTGTTCCAGTGTTGTGCCAGAGTTGTGCCAGAGTTGTGCCATAAATGTGCCTGAGTTGTGCAATAGTTGTCCCAGAGTTGTGCTAGAGTTCTGCCAGAGTTGCACCAGAGTTGTGCCATAGTTGTGCCAGAGTTGTGCCAGAGGTGTGCCAGAGTTGTGCCAGAGTCGTGCCAGAGTCGTGCTAGACTGGTGTGAGAGTTGTGCCAGAGTTGTGCCATAGTTGTGCCAGAGTTGTGCTATAGTTGTGCCAGAGTTGCACTATAGTTGTGCCAGAGTTGTGCCGGAGTTGTTCCAGAGTTGTGCCAGAGTCGTGCCAGAGTTGTGCCAGAGTATGTCAGAAAATAACACACCGATAAGACATCTCAATAACGGTTCAGGTCCCGGACCTAACCAACTTGGCCAACGGCTCTCCGGTCAATCGACCGTTCGGAACCCACCATCAAGATATCCCCTAATAAGGTGACACTTTTCGCACCTTGTCTGGCTAACGGAAAGAAGCCGTTGCTCTATCTGTTTGTTCTGTTCTGTCCTTTATAACCGAGCATGTTCATTCCCTAGATTAACCAGAACAGTTCTGCTCATCCTGTTCCCCTTTGGTTCCACGGCTTCGCCGCCGTTTCTTCGCTCTGCTCGCTCTTTGCAGTTCCTGTCTTTGCCAGTCCCTCTCAACGCTTCGCTCCATCACTCTTGCTCCTTCGCTCAGCTCTCATACTCCGCCAACCATCACTCACCTCGCCAACCCTCTCTCTCACATCAACCTGTCTACCTCAGCTACCTCGCACCTCAGCACCTATCAGCCTCCGCGACTAACTCCTCGCACCGCTCTCGGTTATGTCACTCTGCTGACGTACACCTGCTTGTCCTAATGCTTCTCCCTGCTTTTGCTGCTTCTGTTCTCGTAGTTACATTCTTCTGATATGGTATCAGAGCTTCAGGCCTCATCACATGGTGCACTGTGACTACGTCATCACTCTACCGTCATCCTATCTCCATCGCTTCCACCAGCAATCTTCTGCCGCTGTTACCGCCGTCTTGTGCCTCCCCGCTTCATCCGCAGCTGACATTAGCAGCTCTGCCTGACGAGTTCCCCGTGCTAAATAAATGCCTTGCATCCCAATAAAGCCCTGCACCCATTTCCGCGCTCGTGGCTAACAACCGGTGACCTGTCGCCCACATCAGCCGCAAGCAACTCTCGAGCCGCCGACTGCCGTCAACTACCAAGAAGCTTCATGCCATCTGCCACTCACTGCCCCTCATTGCATCTGCCTTTGCAAGCATCTCCTCCTCTTTACTCATCTACCTCATCTACGAGTTCTTCGCCGTCATCCCCAGCCCGCCAGCATCCATTATCTCGAGTCGTCCTCTTGCATCGCCTTCTCCCCTTCTCGCCTCGTCAGCAGCTGCAGCCAAAACTGCTGCCGTCAGGATATCGGACACCACCAGTCTTCCTGCTCCCATTTCCGAGCCAACTGGGGAACAAGGCGTCACTCTCCTGACATCAGCGGTCTAGTACCTCTGCCCGCTGCCTGTCTCCATCTGCCGCAACCAATCTCTTCCAGCTGACAGGATACCGGACACCACCAGTCTTCCTTCTCCCACTTCCGAGCATACTAAGGAACAAGCCGTCACTCTCCTGAACGCAGAAAGAAGTGGTTGTATCGCTTCACCTCTCTGCGGCGTCGCGTCTCATCACATCTCCCTCCGCCTGCATCGCTCCCAACCTCTCCTCTTCAGCATCATCGTCAGCCTCCAGCATTCACTTCTCGCATCATTCCCATCTGCCTCCATCATCCCTTCTCCTCCTCCTCGGTCCAGCCTCATCAGCTCCATCAGCCGCCCGTTTTTGCCTCACCTCTGCCTCTCTGTCATCAGCATCCTCTGCGCCACCTCCGCATTAATCATCGTCATCAGCATCGCTTTGTCGTGCACGTGGTTCCACCCCTGCGCCCACTCATCAATCAATCGCTTCCGCCGCTTCCGCAATCGCTTCGAGCTCGGTACAAGGATCCGCCCGGTCGCATCGCCTTTTCCGCGACGGCCTACACCCACGCTGAAAACTTCCTTCAGCGCACGCGGTCTGCCCCTGCGCCCACTCAGCCATCATCATAAGCCTCCATTTCATCATCATGAGGATCATTATCTGGTTGTCGAAGCCTACGAAGATGGGCTCGCATGCTTCGACAACCGGATACTGATCCTCATGTGGTTCCCCTGATTGACTGCATTCCAGTGCTCGAGTTCGTGGATAAAGAAGACAACAACTTCATCAAATGGGAAGAAGCACTGATGCGTGTCACTCGAAGAGTAACAATCCGTGGCTTTTGGCTCAAGGACCTGTTCATATACTGAGTAAGATGTTCCTCCCGCCAACATCGAGTCTACCGAGATAACTACTACTACGCTATCTGCCAGGCCCGGGCACTACTTCTGACAACCACAGATCAGCCCTTTCATGACATCATAATTACAGGAGGTCTAAACATTCGCTCCATTGTGGACAACATCGAAGAGTTGTGTGCACAAGGAGAACCAGCCTACCAAACAAGATACAGAAGAAGAGTACAAGGAGGATACAATCCTTGAGCACTCAACCCGTACCGGCTGCCTACACCTCCTCGAAGGCCACCAACTCCTCCTCCAACACCAGACCCCTCTTCAGATGACCTTGCTCCCTCATAAGACTCCTCTGAAGATCATACATGACGCCATTGGAGACGTTTCCACTTCAAAACCTTATCGGTGTGACCGGAGGTGTCAGAAAATAACACATCGATAAGACATCTCAATAACGGTTCAGTTCCTGGACCTAACCAACTTGGCCAACGGCTCTCCGGTCAATCGACCGTTCAGAACCCACCGTCAAGATATCCCCTAATAAGGTGACACTTGTCGCACCGTGTCCGGCTAACGGAAAGAAGCCGTTGCTCTATCTGTTTGTCCTGTTCTGTCCTTTATAACCGAGGATGTTCATTCCCTCAGATTAACCAGAAGAGGTCTGCTCATCCTCTTCCCCTTTGGTTCCACGGCCTCGCCGCCGTGTCTTCGCTCTGCTTGCTCCACGCATTTCCTGTCTTCGCCAGTCCCTCTCAACGCTTTGCTCCATCACTCTCGCTCCTTCGCTCAGCCCTCATACTCCGCCAACCATCACTCACCTCGCCAGCCCTCTCTCTCACATCAACCTGTCTACCTCGGCTACCTCGCGCCTCAGCACCTATCAGCCTCCGCGACTAACTCCTCGCACCGCTCTCGGTTATGTCACTCTGCTAACGTACACCTGCTTGTCCTAATGCTTCTGCCTACTTCTACTGCTTCTGTTCTCGTAGTTACATTCTTCTGATAGTGTCGTGCGAGAGTTGTGCCAGAGTTGTGCCAGAGTTTAGCCAGAGTTGTGCCAGAGTTGTGCCAGAGTTGTGCCAGAGTTGTGCCAGAGTTGTGCCAGAGTTGTACCAGAGTTGTGCCAGAGTTGTGCCAGTGTTGTCCCAGAACTGTACCAGAGTTGAACCAGAGTTGTGTTAGGGTTGTGCCAGAGTTGTGCCAGAGTTGTGCCAGAGTTGTGCCAGAGTTGTACCGTAGTTGTGCAAGAGTTGTGCCATAGTTGTTCCAGAGTTGTGCCATATTTGTTCCTGAGCTGTGCCATAGTTGTGCGAGAGTTGTGCCAGAGTTGTGCAAGAGTTGTGTCAGAGTTGTGCCAGAGTTGTACCAGAGTTATGCCAGAGTCGTGCTAGAGTTGTGCCAGATGTGTGCCAGAGTTGTGCCAGATTTGTCCCAGAGTTGTGCCAGAGTTGTGCCAGAGTTGTGCCAGAGTTCTGCCAGAGTTGTGCCAGAGTTGTGCCAGAGCTGTGCCAGAGTTATGCCAGACTTGTGTCAGAGTTGGGCCAGAGTTGTGGCAGAGTTGTGCCACAGTTGGGCCAGAGTTGTGCAAGAGTTGTGCCAGAGTTGTGCCGAGTTGTGCCAGAGTTGTGCCAGAGTTGTGCCGGAGTTGTGCCAGAGTTGTGCCAGAGTTTTGCCAGAGTTGTGCCAGAGTTGTCCCACAGATGTGCCAGTGTTGTACCAGAGTTGTGCCAGAGTTGTGCCAGAGTTGAGCCAGAGTTGTGCCAGAGTTGTACCAGAGTTGTGCCACAGTTGTGCCAGTGTTGTCCCAGAACTGTACCAGAGTTGAACCAGAGTTGTGCCAGAGTTGTGCCAGAGTTGTCCCACAGATGTGCCAGTGTTGTACCAGAGTTGTGCCAGAGTTGTGCCAGAGTTGAGCCAGAGTTGTGCCAGAGTTGTACCAGAGTTGTGCCACAGTTGTGCCAGTGTTGTCCCAGAACTGTACCAGAGTTGAACCAGAGTTGTGCCAGAGTTGTGCCAGAGTTGTCCCACAGATGTGCCAGTGTTGTACCAGAGTTGTGCCAGAGTTGTGCCAGAGTTGAGCCAGAGTTGTGCCAGAGTTGTACCAGAGTTGTGCCACAGTTGTGCCAGTGTTGTCCCAGAACTGTACCAGAGTTGAACCAGAGTTGTGCCAGAGTTGTGCCAGAGTTGTCCCACAGATGTGCCAGTGTTGTACCAGAGTTGTGCCAGAGTTGTGCCAGAGTTGAGCCAGAGTTGTGCCAGAGTTGTACCAGAGTTGTGCCACAGTTGTGCCAGTGTTGTCCCAGAACTGTACCAGAGTTGAACCAGAGTTGTGCCAGAGTTGTGCCAGAGTTGTCCCACAGATGTGCCAGTGTTGTACCAGAGTTGTGCCAGAGTTGTGCCAGAGTTGAGCCAGAGTTGTGCCAGAGTTGTACCAGAGTTGTGCCACAGTTGTGCCAGTGTTGTCCCAGAACTGTACCAGAGTTGAACCAGAGTTGTGCCAGAGTTGTGCCAGAGTTGTCCCACAGATGTGCCAGTGTTGTACCAGAGTTGTGCCAGAGTTGTGCCAGAGTTGAGCCAGAGTTGTGCCAGAGTTGTACCAGAGTTGTGCCACAGTTGTGCCAGTGTTGTCCCAGAACTGTACCAGAGTTGAACCAGAGTTGTGCCAGAGTTGTGCCAGAGTTGTCCCACAGATGTGCCAGTGTTGTACCAGAGTTGTGCCAGAGTTGTGCCAGAGTTGAGCCAGAGTTGTGCCAGAGTTGTACCAGAGTTGTGCCACAGTTGTGCCAGTGTTGTCCCAGAACTGTACCAGAGTTGAACCAGAGTTGTGCCAGAGTTGTGCCAGAGTTGTCCCACAGATGTGCCAGTGTTGTACCAGAGTTGTGCCAGAGTTGTGCCAGAGTTGAGCCAGAGTTGTGCCAGAGTTGTACCAGAGTTGTGCCACAGTTGTGCCAGTGTTGTCCCAGAACTGTACCAGAGTTGAACCAGAGTTGTGCCAGAGTTGTGCCAGAGTTGTCCCACAGATGTGCCAGTGTTGTACCAGAGTTGTGCCAGAGTTGTGCCAGAGTTGAGCCAGAGTTGTGCCAGAGTTGTACCAGAGTTGTGCCACAGTTGTGCCAGTGTTGTCCCAGAACTGTACCAGAGTTGAACCAGAGTTGTGCCAGAGTTGTGCCAGAGTTGTCCCACAGATGTGCCAGTGTTGTACCAGAGTTGTGCCAGAGTTGTGCCAGAGTTGAGCCAGAGTTGTGCCAGAGTTGTACCAGAGTTGTGCCACAGTTGTGCCAGTGTTGTCCCAGAACTGTACCAGAGTTGAACCAGAGTTGTGCCAGAGTTGTGCCAGAGTTGTCCCACAGATGTGCCAGTGTTGTACCAGAGTTGTGCCAGAGTTGTGCCAGAGTTGAGCCAGAGTTGTGCCAGAGTTGTACCAGAGTTGTGCCACAGTTGTGCCAGTGTTGTCCCAGAACTGTACCAGAGTTGAACCAGAGTTGTGCCAGAGTTGTGCCAGAGTTGTCCCACAGATGTGCCAGTGTTGTACCAGAGTTGTGCCAGAGTTGTGCCAGAGTTGAGCCAGAGTTGTGCCAGAGTTGTACCAGAGTTGTGCCACAGTTGTGCCAGTGTTGTCCCAGAACTGTACCAGAGTTGAACCAGAGTTGTGCCAGAGTTGTGCCAGAGTTGTCCCACAGATGTGCCAGTGTTGTACCAGAGTTGTGCCAGAGTTGTGCCAGAGTTGAGCCAGAGTTGTGCCAGAGTTGTACCAGAGTTGTGCCACAGTTGTGCCAGTGTTGTCCCAGAACTGTACCAGAGTTGAACCAGAGTTGTGCCAGAGTTGTGCCAGAGTTGTCCCACAGATGTGCCAGTGTTGTACCAGAGTTGTGCCAGAGTTGTGCCAGAGTTGAGCCAGAGTTGTGCCAGAGTTGTACCAGAGTTGTGCCACAGTTGTGCCAGTGTTGTCCCAGAACTGTACCAGAGTTGAACCAGAGTTGTGCCAGAGTTGTGCCAGAGTTGTCCCACAGATGTGCCAGTGTTGTACCAGAGTTGTGCCAGAGTTGTGCCAGAGTTGAGCCAGAGTTGTGCCAGAGTTGTACCAGAGTTGTGCCACAGTTGTGCCAGTGTTGTCCCAGAACTGTACCAGAGTTGAACCAGAGTTGTGCCAGAGTTGTGCCAGAGTTGTCCCACAGATGTGCCAGTGTTGTACCAGAGTTGTGCCAGAGTTGTGCCAGAGTTGAGCCAGAGTTGTGCCAGAGTTGTACCAGAGTTGTGCCACAGTTGTGCCAGTGTTGTCCCAGAACTGTACCAGAGTTGAACCAGAGTTGTGCCAGAGTTGTGCCAGAGTTGTCCCACAGATGTGCCAGTGTTGTACCAGAGTTGTGCCAGAGTTGTGCCAGAGTTGAGCCAGAGTTGTGCCAGAGTTGTACCAGAGTTGTGCCACAGTTGTGCCAGTGTTGTCCCAGAACTGTACCAGAGTTGAACCAGAGTTGTGCCAGAGTTGTGCCAGAGTTGTCCCACAGATGTGCCAGTGTTGTACCAGAGTTGTGCCAGAGTTGTGCCAGAGTTGAGCCAGAGTTGTGCCAGAGTTGTACCAGAGTTGTGCCACAGTTGTGCCAGTGTTGTCCCAGAACTGTACCAGAGTTGAACCAGAGTTGTGCCAGAGTTGTGCCAGAGTTGTCCCACAGATGTGCCAGTGTTGTACCAGAGTTGTGCCAGAGTTGTGCCAGAGTTGAGCCAGAGTTGTGCCAGAGTTGTACCAGAGTTGTGCCACAGTTGTGCCAGTGTTGTCCCAGAACTGTACCAGAGTTGAACCAGAGTTGTGCCAGAGTTGTGCCAGAGTTGTCCCACAGATGTGCCAGTGTTGTACCAGAGTTGTGCCAGAGTTGTGCCAGAGTTGAGCCAGAGTTGTGCCAGAGTTGTACCAGAGTTGTGCCACAGTTGTGCCAGTGTTGTCCCAGAACTGTACCAGAGTTGAACCAGAGTTGTGCCAGAGTTGTGCCAGAGTTGTCCCACAGATGTGCCAGTGTTGTACCAGAGTTGTGCCAGAGTTGTGCCAGAGTTGAGCCAGAGTTGTGCCAGAGTTGTACCAGAGTTGTGCCACAGTTGTGCCAGTGTTGTCCCAGAACTGTACCAGAGTTGAACCAGAGTTGTGCCAGAGTTGTGCCAGAGTTGTCCCACAGATGTGCCAGTGTTGTACCAGAGTTGTGCCAGAGTTGTGCCAGAGTTGAGCCAGAGTTGTGCCAGAGTTGTACCAGAGTTGTGCCACAGTTGTGCCAGTGTTGTCCCAGAACTGTACCAGAGTTGAACCAGAGTTGTGCCAGAGTTGTGCCAGAGTTGTCCCACAGATGTGCCAGTGTTGTACCAGAGTTGTGCCAGAGTTGTGCCAGAGTTGAGCCAGAGTTGTGCCAGAGTTGTACCAGAGTTGTGCCACAGTTGTGCCAGTGTTGTCCCAGAACTGTACCAGAGTTGAACCAGAGTTGTGCCAGAGTTGTGCCAGAGTTGTCCCACAGATGTGCCAGTGTTGTACCAGAGTTGTGCCAGAGTTGTGCCAGAGTTGAGCCAGAGTTGTGCCAGAGTTGTACCAGAGTTGTGCCACAGTTGTGCCAGTGTTGTCCCAGAACTGTACCAGAGTTGAACCAGAGTTGTGCCAGAGTTGTGCCAGAGTTGTGCCAGATTTGTGCCAGAGTTGTGCCAGAGTTGTACCGTAGTTATGGGAGAGTTGTGCCATAGTTGTTCCATAGTTTTGCCAGAGTTGTGCCATATCTGTGCCAGAGCTGTGCCATAGTTGTGCGAGAGTTATGCAAGAGTTGTGCAAGCGTTGTGTCAGAGTTGTGCCAGAGTTGTACGAGAGTTGTGCCAGAGTCGTGCTAGAGTTGTGCCAGATTTCTGCCAGATTTGTGCCATATTTGTCCCAGAGTTGTGCCAGAGTTGTGCCAGAGTTGTGCCAGAGTTCTGCCAGAGTTGTGCCAGAGTTGTGCCAGAGCTGTGCCAGAGTTATGCCAGACTTGTGTCAGAGTTGGGCCAGAGTTGTGGCAGAGTTGTGCCACAGTTGGGCCAGAGTTGTGCAAGAGTTGTGCCAGAGTTGTGCCGAGTTGTGCCAGAGTTGTGCCAGAGCTGTGCCAGAGTTGTGCCTGAGTTGTGCCGAGTTGTGCCAGAGTTGTGCCAGAGTTGTGCCAGCGTTGTGCCAAAGTTGTGCCATAGTTGTGCCATAGTTTTGCCAGAGTTGTGCCAGAGTTGTGCCGGAGTTTTGCCAGAGTTGGGCCAGAGTTGTGCCAGAGTTACTCCAGAGTTGTGCCTCAGTTGTGCCAGAGGTGTGCCATAGTTAGGCCAGAGTTGTGCCAGAGTCATGCCATAGTCGTGCCAGAGTTGTGCAAGAGTTGTGCCAGAGCTGTGCCATAGTTGTGCCAGAGTTTTGCCAAAGTTGTGCCAGAGTTGTGCAAGAGTTGTGCCACAATTGTGCCAGAGTTGTCCCAGAATTGTACTAGAGCCGTGCCAGAGTTGTGCCAAATTCGTGCCAGAGTTGTGCAAGATTAATGCCAGAGTTGTGCCAGAATCATTCCATATTTGTGCCAGAGTTGTGCCAGAATTGTGCCAGAGTTGTGCCAGGGTTGTGCCAGAGTTGTGCCAGAGTTGTGCCAGAGGTGTGCTAGAGTTGTGCCGAGTTGTGCCAGAGTTGTGCTAGAGTTGTGCCAGACCTGTGCCAGAGCTGTGCCAGAGTTGTGCCAGAGTTGTGCCAGAGTCGTGCCAGACTTGTGCCAGAGTCGTGCCAGAGTTGTGCCAGAGTCGTGCCAGAGTTGTGCCAGAGTCGTGCCAGAGTTGTGCCAGAGTCGTGCCAGAGTTGTGCCAGAGTCGTGCCAGAGTTGTGCCAGAGTCGTGCCAGAGTTGTGCCAGAGTCGTGCCAGAGTTGTGCCAGAGTCGTGCCAGAGTTGTGCCAGAGTCGTGCCAGAGTTGTGCCAGAGTTGTGCCAGAGTTGTGCCAGATTTGTGCCAGATTTGTCCCAGAGTTGTGCCAGAGTTGTGCCAGAGTTGTGCCAGAGTTGTGCCAGAATTGTGCCAGAGTTGTGCCACAGCTTTGCCAGAGTTGTGCCCGAGTTGTGCCAGAGTTGTGCCACAGCTGTGCCAGTGTTGTGTCAGAGTTGTGCCAATGTTGTACTAGAGTTGTGCCAGAGTTGTGGCAGAGTTGTGCCAGAGTTGTGCCAGATCTGTGCCAGTATTGTGCCAGACATGTGCCAAAGTTGTGCAAGAGTTGTGCTGGTTATGCGAGAGTTGTGCCAGAGTTGTGCCAGAGTTGTGCCAGAGTTGTGCCAGGGTTGTGCCATAGTTGTGCCATAGTTGTGGTAGAGTTGTGCCAGAGTTGTGCCAGAGTTGTGCCATATATGTGTCAGAGTTGTGCCAGAGTTGTGCAAGAGTTGTGCAAGAGTTGTGCCAGAGCTGTGCCAGAGTTTTGCCAGATTTGTGCCTGAGTTGTGCCAGAGTTGTGCCAGAGTTGTGCCAGAGTTGTGCCATAGTTGTGCCAGTGTTGTGCCAGATTTGTGCCAGGGTTGTGCCAGAGTTGTGCCAGAGTTCTGCCAGAGTTGTGCTGAGTTGTGCCAGAGTTGTGCCATAGATGTGTCAGAGTTGTGCCAGAGTTGTGCCAGGGTTGTGCCAGAGTTGTGCCAGAGTTCTGCCAGAGTTGTGCTGAGTTGTGCCAGAGTTGTGCCATAGATGTGTCAGAGTTGTGCCAGAGTTGTGCCAGGGTTGTGCCAGAGTTGTGCCAGAGTTGTGCTAAGTTATGCGCGAGTTGTGCCAGAGTTGTGCCAGAGTTGTGCCAGATTTGTGCCAGAGTTGTGCCATAGTTGTGCCAGAGTTGTGCCATAGTTGTGCCAGAGTCGTGCCAAAGTTTTGCCAGAGTTGTGCCAGAGTTGTGCCACAGTTGTGCCAGAGTTGTGCCAGAGTTTTGCCAGTGTTGTGCAGGAGTTTTGCCAGAGCTGTGCAATAGTTGTGCCAGGGTTATGCAACAGTTATGTCAGAGTTGTGCCATAGTTGTGCCAGAGTTGTGCCAGAGGTGTGCCAGAGTTGGGCCATAGTTGTGCCAGAGTTGGGCCATTGTTGTGCCCGAGTTGAGCCACTGTTGGGCCAGAGTTGTGCCAGAGTTGTGCCAGAGTTGTGCCGAGTTGTGCCAGAGTTGTGCTAGAGTTGTG
>SZWC01014687.1:45486-64562 GCA_023375785.1 Penium margaritaceum
CAAGCCTCAAGACTCTATCTTCTTTGAGGCACTCACCTACAACGACCCGACCAACATTCTATCGTTGGCCGCGAACCACGTTCCCACTTGTGTCGCTTCTTGAAGGATAGGAGAGTCTACTCTTGCATATGGTTCCGTCCGGGCATCCTCACCAGTGGCCCGGTCTCTCACTGCTAATGATCCAACCATTATTGCTGTGGGTCCAATAGCCTTGCAGGTCCCCTCTAGCACACTTGATCCTATGCCAGTGTTACTCCCCTTAGGCACATTTGATCCCGTGACAATGTTCGACCCCTCAGGCACACCTGATCCCGTTCCACTGTACGTCCCCTCTGGCACACCTGACCCTGTGTCAGCATCTGTTTTGTATGGCACACGTGGTCCAATGCCTATGTCTATTTCCTCTCGCACACATGATGCCACACTGGTGATAACATCTCTTGTTCCACCTTTATGTGATTCTCTTGCATCCTCTCCCCTTCCTTACGATTCCAGAGCCCCTGTATTTGTGGCACAGCCACCCATTATGCAGACCAAAGTGAGAACAATACCATATGGTTCCTATCGCGAGCCGGATGGATGTCTTCAACCACCGGCCTATAGAGCGTAGCAAACAGCTGATTTTGCACCTTGACGCCTGACTCACACTGCTTAGGGTGGTAAGCCTGGCACAAAAGCCCATGTCTTGAGTGTCAAGGCAGACTCCATTGAGGTGCATGGAGCATTCCATGTAGACCATGAGTTGGTCTCATGGGAGTTCTCGGCTGTTGCAATGTCGGAGCACATCTTGATGTGGCCGGGTCGAGTCTTGAGGTGTGTGTTTTGGCCATCTGGAGCTTTCCCTCAACAATGCCTGATCAAAGCATGTTGAAGGAGGAACTTTGGCGAAGGATGCACAATAGTGGCATGCTGCTTCTAAGGACGAGCCGAGAGCCATTTGTGAGCACAGTGTCTATGAGATTTTCAACCTCCCGCTTCGGCGGAAGGCCATATAGGCTAAGTGGGTCTTTTGCAAGAAGGTGAACCCGGACGGCGAACTCGATTGCTACAAGGCCTACTTGACAACCAAGAGTTCTCATAGGTTGAGGGTGTGAGTTTCAAAAACATGTTGGCACCCATTGACTAGACCGCCACTTGAGTCTTGTTTGGGATTTTGCTCACTGCAATTGGGAGTTGTACTACATGGTTGTGATCAATGCATTCCTCCATGGCACTCTATCAGAGGAGATCTACAAGTCCAGCCACCAGGCTTTGAGGTCTAAGACAAGGTCTAGCACTTGCAAAAGTCCTTGTACGAACTGAAGCAGTCACCTTGGTGCTAGAACCAAGAGATCACTCGTACACCAACACGTAACAGCTACGTGGAGAGTGATGTTAACCGGCCCCTCTTTTTAAGACAAAGAAGTGAGAGCTTCACCGCCATCATGGTCTATTTGGATGAACTCTTGATGTTGTCTCCTTTGATGGATGTTTTGGAGAAGGCCAAGGCAGACCGTTAGGCTGCCTTGACCAAACAATGAAGGACCGTGGTCTTACTTGAATGATTGTTGGGAAGGAGATCTTACATGATTGTCAAATACTAACACTCTGACTACATCAAGAATGTTTTAAACCCATTGTGAAGGAGTGGTTTACTGACCTCCTTGGTGCAGTTTTGATAGCATCCACCCCATCATACGTGACAAGCAACATGTTGTAAAGGTGGATGATGCAACACAGCTAGGAGAGACAGTGGACATGATCTTGTACATGCGCCTCATTGGCTCTCTGATGTCCTTGGCCATGACTACATGACTGACATCGCCTCTGCTGGTGACCTCGTTGCTCAGTTCTTGCAGTTTCCTTGGACGAGAGCCCATCGTGTGGCATTGGGACTGGTGTGGTATGTGGTTTCGACACCGTACCTCCAACTATGACTTTGATGCAATGTTTGGTGGTAATTGACGGCTACACTTAGAGTTGGGCATGGAGATTCAATGGGCACAATCGGACCTGCTACGTGTTCTAGCTGTGTGGAACCAATGTGTTGTGGCATAACTACAAGTAGCATTGCATTGCATGCTGCTTATCATAGTCTGAGTATGTTGTGTTTGGGGCTTGAGCTGCTGAGGCGATATGGTTGTTCTGTCTATTTCATGAGTTGCATCATTGTGTGCTTTGCATTGTTTGACGCTGTGAAAACCAAAGTGTGATTGCAATTCCTGAGTGCTTGTTGGTTTTTGTGCATCTCTCATTGTACTCTGTTGTGTCCTCTCGGCTTGTGTACATTGGCGTGCAGATGACTGACGGCAAGACTCGACGCCACTGGAGTGTCATTCGATGGAGCCGATGCATGCTGAGGCCTACTCGCAGTTTGCTGGAGCCTCCTCCCTCTGGCAACGTGCTCAGCTCCATCTGCAGACCTCCTTGGCAGTCGGGCCGCCGGCGGTCACTGCCACTGCAGATGCTCTCTACATGCACCCATCACTGTTTCTGGCTGTGCCATTGCGTCTGCAGCGTCATGCTCTGCCTAGGGTCCATGTCTCTTGCTGTGCGGCACTGTTTGGCATCATTGATTGTCGTAGGCACTGCCTGGGTCTTGACAGCCATAAATCTTTGCTGTTGTATTTCTAGCTGATTCTGACCACACGACTGCTATCGCAGCGTTGGTATTATGGTATGGTCCAATTTTCAGGCAAAACAGACGAAGCCCGGGTTTTGGGCTGTCGGGCGGCTGGCAAGGCTCACCGAGAAAACCCTACCTGCGAGAAAACAGGTCTAGGACTATTTTCTGTTTGGCTGGTTAGCTGAGTAACAAGTTCTACACTAGTGGGGGGGAGCTCGAACTTGGAGGGGTCTCCCATTGTTGCTCATTCTTCATTCCTAATCATTTACTTTCAGTTTCCAGCTACTTTCTGGTGCTAACACTGGCGCGAGCATTTATGAGTAACAAACCAGAGCTTCCAGACCTACTCTCCAGAGCAGCAGACTAAGAGGACAGCAGACTTAAGCAACGAGCGTAGAAGCCCGCACGTTGCATGAACAACGCTGCAACCCCAACTTGCTGCCTAGCGTTTCCTTTCTGGTATCAGAGCCGGAGCGTAGCAGCAGCAGCAGAAGACTTACGCATAGGTGCCAGACAACGCCGGCAGACCTCCATACACGCCAGTGTAGGGGAAATGCTGCCGGATTTTTTCCGGCAGCATTGACCCGCCTGGTGGTGGCGTCAGATGTTTTCACACAACCACTAGGCCAAGGGAAATGCTGCCGCATTTTTCCAGCAGCACTGACCCTCACGCATGACGTGAGGAGGTGAGCGGCAGGCCACGTCAGGCGCCTACTGGCGACGACGCACGCGACAACGTCATCCAGGTGTGACTGACAGCAGCAGTTCGCAGCAGCAGCAGTAGCTTGCGGCAACAGCAAGCAGTGGCAGCAATAGCTAGCATCAGGTGTGCATAGCAGTAGCCGGCAGTAGCAGCAGCTCGTAGCAGCTCACAACAGCAGCAGCCCGCAACAGTAGTGGCAATAGCCAGTAGCAGCTGCAGCGAGNTGCCGCATTTTTCCAGCAGCACTGACCCTCACGCATGACGTGAGGAGGTGAGCGGCAGGCCACGTCAGGCGCCTACTGGCGACGACGCACGCGACAACGTCATCCAGGTGTGACTGACAGCAGCAGTTCGCAGCAGCAGCAGTAGCTTGCGGCAACAGCAAGCAGTGGCAGCAATAGCTAGCATCAGGTGTGCATAGCAGTAGCCGGCAGTAGCAGCAGCTCGTAGCAGCTCACAACAGCAGCAGCCCGCAACAGTAGTGGCAATAGCCAGTAGCAGCAACAGTGAGCAGTATCAACAGCCGGTAGCAGCAGCAACAACAGTAAGCACCAGCCGGCAGTGGCCTGCAGTAGCAAAGAGCAGCGGCTGCAGCAGCAGCCAGCGGCAGCAACAGCTGCAGCTGCCCATACCTCGCTGCTTGCTGCGAGAAGCGAGGTGCTGGCAGCGAGCTTGCTACTCGTAACGAGCAGCGAGCAGCGAACTTGTTACTTGTGGCTCGTCTCTTGCAGCGAGCAGTGGGCTCGTTGTGACGAGCGAAAAGAAAAAAAATCCCCACCCCGCCAGCCGCGGTTCCGCGGCTGCCGCCACCGCCACAGCCACTACAGCAGCAGCAGCAACAGCTGCTGCAACCGCAACAATAGCAGTAGCAGTAGCAGCAGCAGCAGCAGCCACAATAGCAACAACAGTAACATCAGTAGCAGCAGTAGCAGCAGTAGCAGCAACAGCAGCAGTAGCAGCAGTAGCAGCAGTAGCAGCAGCAGCAGCAGCAGCAACAACAACAGTAGCAGTAGCTGCAGAAACAGTAGTAGCAGCAAGAGCAGCAGGAGCAGCAGCAGCAATAGCAACTTTAGTAGCAGAAGGAACAAAAGTAGCACCTCCATCAATGACCGCTGCTAATGTCAACGGCCACCCACTAACGTCACAGCCGACATCACTGCTGACATCATCAACAAAAAGGAAAAAATACAAGGGGAAGTGAAGGAGAAGAAACTCCAAAGCAGTAGCTCTGCACATACCTCAGCAGCATATGCTGATGTCAGGCATCCTAGGCTGACGTCACTACTGACATCAATAGCACACAAAAGAAAAAAAAAAGAAAAACACAAACAAAGGGAGAGGGGCACCAGAACCTACCATGGCTAACAACCCATCAAGGGAGGAGTCCTCGTCTGTTGGGGGGACCCCCAGCCCCCATTTCCTGTAGCAGTTGGAGGAGCAGCAGCAGCAACAGAAGCTGCAGCAGAAACAACAGTAGCAGCAGTAGTAGCAGTAGCAACAGTAGCGGAAGCAACAGCAACAGCAGTAGCAGCAGTAGCAACCAAAGCGTTAACCCTCTGGCGATGCTGGCGGCAACCCTGACCCCCTGGCTGCCATTCAGCAACAGCTCGCTGCCTTGACGCAGCAGCTTATAGCATTATAGCCTTTGGCCTCCCAGACTGCCACCAGTGCCATGCCACCATTCATTCCTCCTAGGCACAATAGCCCCGCTGTGTCCGCTACCACACATTACGTGGCGCAATAGCAGACTCAGCGCCAATGGCAAACAGTGACCTTCGTCCTTGGCCCCACACTGGGCGCCGGCCGTAGGCAGAAGGACTTTGAGATGCCGCCCCCGCCGCTTCAGGCCGGCGAGCAGTTCCGAAAATGGGAGCTTAACTTCTGCACCTCGGCGCAGGGTGAGGGCTTTTGGGAATACTACACCTTCACGTATGACTTCACCCAGGCCGATTAGTTGTATGACGCTGGTCGCATCGTACGTGCCCTCGTACCCGTCGCCCCTCCGGCTTCCCGGCTGGGCCTAGAGCCTTTTCTCGGCGGTTTCGGGCTGGCGCCACCCCAGACCCTACAGCTATGTGGCACGTCCTCACTCGTCCCCATCGCCTGTCCAGCGAGGCTGAGACCAGCCGTCTGCTGTGGGTGTTCAACTCCCTGCACATGGGAGGCTGAGACAATCACCACCTACTGGCAGCAGGCGGAGGACATCCTTCGTCCCCTCGACACCTCTGCCCCACCTCCTCAAGCCGCGCTCCTTACCATCAAGTGCGGTGCCACCGGCGCGTACGCGGACGTCTTCGTGCATTATTCTCGGGACGTCCTCTCCACCATGACGGCCCAGGGCACCCTCATACCTTGGGCATACGAGTTCTTCCTTCGCATTGAGGAAGCTCATCTGGAGTCTAAACTCCAGTGCACGGTGGCTCTCGCCTCCCCTGCCGTCACCTCTATGGCCGTCGCTTCCCCTGCCAAAGTTACCTCCACCAGCTCCTCGTCGCCGAGGAAGAAGCGTTGGAACAAGAAGGGCAAGGGTCAGCAGCAGTAGTAGCAGTCGTCGACCGGGTCCAGCGGTGGTGGCTCAGTCTGCCACAACTATGGCCAGCCCGGGAACGGGTGGTACACGTGTCCTCTACTGAAGGATGAGGCGAACATCATCGCCAACATGCGTCGCCAGCGGGAGCGCCGTCTCGCCTTTGCCACCGTAGCTGTCGCCGGCCCTGACGCCTCGGCCTCATCCTATAGTTCCACCACTCCGACAACTCCACCAGTCCAGCCGATGCCAGCTTCGTAGGAATACCATCCACAGCCGTCGGCACCTCCGTTTCCTTCATTGGCACAGTCCTCCTCCTACCCAGGCTTCGGTGCCGTCACTCCGCACTCAGTCTACACTCCCGGACCATCCTCTTGTGAGCATCAGTTGGAGCAGTTCATCGCGTTCGAGCTCGGCCTGCCTCGCCCTCCCCCCCGGGGAAATGTGAGTTGCTTCACCTCCTGCTCTCCTGCCCAGCCCTGCATGACCGAGACTGAACTACGGTCGTGTCTCGATTCCTCATCTATCTCATCGTCTTCCGCGGTCTCCTCTACCCCTTTCCATGACGACATTGCGTGGCTTCATGATTGGGAGTCTCAGTTCGCGCCCCCTTCCACCGTGTCCGCATCTCTTGCTTGCGGCCATTTGACCGTTAGCGATCTTGCAACTCCGGTCCAAGACCATGCTGAGACCTAGATCATCGACTCCCGGGCCACGCATCACATGACGGCCTCTTGCAAGGCCTTTATCATGCTTGATCCTGTCGGCGATGTCTCCGGTGTCCAGATGGGCTTCGGAGAGGTGTTGCCTGTCCGCGGCGTCGGCATCGTTCATTCCTGTGGTCCTGCCGGTGATGCTTTTCTGACCGATTTCCTCTTTGTTCTAGATCTCGAGCTCAGCCTCCTGTCTGTGACTGCCCTGACCGCATAAGCATGGACGTTGAGCACTCGCGTAGTGTTGGCACTGTGTCGTTGCATTCGTCCGGTCTTGTCGTCCTGAATGCCACCGCACGAGGAAACCTTTGGCATGTACCTCGTTTGTCCTCCTCTCCTTACGTCCTCTCCCCGTCGGCTGCCATAGGACATGTGTTTGTCACCAGCATTCTCTCTCCTCAGCACACCCGCTTCTTGCATCGTCGTCTTTGCCACATCCACTCTGCTGCCATAGATAGCATGCTCCGCACCCAGTCGGCCAAAGGACTTGACCAGGATACCTGCCCTCTCCCGTGCCCCACAAAGTGCATTGATTGCGCTCACGGCAAAATGTACTAGTCCATTTACCCTCTGTCCTCCTCCCGTCCATCCGCCCCTCTCCGCCTGGTCCATTCTGATGTCATGGGCCCTCTCCCCACCGAGTCCGTTGGAGAGCATGGCCGGTGTATCCTCACCCTCACTAACGACTACTCTCGTTACCGTTGGGTCTTCTGCCTTCGACAGAAGAGCGATGTGGCCCGAGCCATCCAAGAGTGGCTTGTCCTTGCGGAGCGCAAGTGTGGTCAATCTCTTTGCCACTTTTGCTCTGATCATGATGGTGAGTACATGGGTGAAACCACGACCTTTCTCGCCTCCCGTGGTATCCACCACGAGACATCCGTGCCCTACACGCCCGCCCAGAACGTCATCTCGGAGCGGTGGAACTGTACCATGGCAGACGCATTCCGTACCATTCGGGTTGAGTATGGTCTCTTTGATGGTTTCTACTTTGAAGCCATGGCCTACATGACATGGGTCTGGAACCGAATTCCCAACGGTCCTCTTCCCCGCCAGTCCACGCCGTACCAGCATTGGTGCAGTCATCGCGCTGACCTGCGCCCGGCTTGCGTCTAAGGCTGTGTGGCCATTGTGTGGTTGCCCGCCCCACATCAGGGCACCAAGCTTGCCCCCCACGGACGTCCCTACACCCTCCTCGGTGTCTCTCGTTAGTCCAAGGCCTAGTGCTTCTGGGATCCGTCCTGGTACTACATCATCAAATAAGGACGCCCTCATACTCGAGGACCTATTTCCCCACGATCTCATTTGCTCTTGCTCGTCTGTGTCCCTCCCGTCGCGTGGGGGAGTGGTGAGTCCATTCCTTCATTCTACCGCTTTCGAGTGACACATCACTCAGTCCCTCTGAGCCGGTAGCCCCGGTCACATCCTCTAGCCCCTTCGGGCCAGCAGCCCCAGTTGCGCCCGCTAGCCCTCTCGGGCCAACAGCCCTAGTTGCGTCCGCTAGCCCCTCCGGGCCGAGAGCCCCAATCGCGTCCGCTGGCCCCTCCGGGCCAGAAGCCCCAGTTGCGTCCGCTGGCCCCTCCGGGCCGGCAGCCCCAGTCGCGTCCACTGGCCCCTCCGGGCCGACAGCCCCAGTCGCATCCACTGGCCCCTCTGGGCGAACAGCCCCAGTCGCGTCCAGAGGCCCCTCCTAGCCAATAACCCAGGCGGCGCCCACTAGCCCCTCCGGGCAAGTAGCCGCAGTCGCGCCCGTTGGTCCTCCCGGGCCATTAGCCCCATTAACATCCGCAGGCTCCTCCGAGCCAGCAGCCCCGTCTGTCTCCTTTGGCCTATCGGACTCAGTGTCATCTCTTNAGCCCCAGTTGCGTCCGCTGGCCCCTCCGGGCCGGCAGCCCCAGTCGCGTCCACTGGCCCCTCCGGGCCGACAGCCCCAGTCGCATCCACTGGCCCCTCTGGGCGAACAGCCCCAGTCGCGTCCAGAGGCCCCTCCTAGCCAATAACCCAGGCGGCGCCCACTAGCCCCTCCGGGCAAGTAGCCGCAGTCGCGCCCGTTGGTCCTCCCGGGCCATTAGCCCCATTAACATCCGCAGGCTCCTCCGAGCCAGCAGCCCCGTCTGTCTCCTTTGGCCTATCGGACTCAGTGTCATCTCTTACCCTACCACACTACACACGTGGCCCAGGCGGCACCCTCAGACCCAGACTGTCGGTGAGCGCACAGACCGTCGCACCGCGCCCCGTGGCGCCTTGACCCCCTGTGGCTGCACGTGTCTCCTCCACTCCCACGGTCGTGAGTCGGGATCGTGGCACCAAGGCTCTTGGCCTGACCACTTCGGCCATCATTGCAGACCTTCACCCGGGTTTAGCACTGGGCTACGGCATTCTTCATGAGGAGCATCGGCATGCTGTCGTGGCTGTACTCGCGCGCATCCCACCTGGAGCTCGAGATACACACACTCTCTCAGTTAGGTCCACAGCACGGCCAGAGGACCCAGCCACCCTACGCGAGGCTCGAGCCTCTCTTGAGGCCACAAATTGGGACGCTGCTTGCGCCGATGAGCTCGCTGCTTTCCGGCAGGACCACGTGTACGACCTCGTCGAACTTCCTCCAGGTCGGAAGGCCATCGGTGCCAAGTGGGTCTTTTGGCGCAAGAGGAAGCCTGACGGGTCCTTGGAGTCCTGCCTTACAGCCAAGGGGTTTGCCCAGATCCTTCGAGTCGATTAAGATTAGTCTTAGATCTTTGCCCCAGTTGGCCGGCACTCCACTAGCCGGGCGCTTTTCAGCCTAGTTGCCAAACATGGGTGGGAGTTGCATCAGATGGACGTGAGCGACGCCTTTCTCCATGGTTCATCAGAAGGTGAGGAGCTCTACATGGTACAACCCCCAGGCTTCGACGACAGCACAGGGAGAGTGTGGCGGCTACGGAAGGCCCTGTATGGCCTAAAGCAGTCACCTCGGTGCTAGAACAAGGAGATTAGCAGTTTGCTCCTACGCGGCGGCCTCCAGCACAACACCGCTGACCCCGCACTATTTATCAATCCGCCAGGCCAGACCTTCGCTGCTGTCCTGGTCTCTGTTGACAATCTTCTCATCGCGTTGCCAGACACGGCTGCCATCCAGCGTGTCAAGGACTTGCTGCACGCCGTCTACCAAATGAAGGATCTCGGATCTGCCTGAGTCTTCCTGGGCATGGAGCTCAAGCATGATCGCTCTCAGGGCATCCTGTACGTCCACCAGGCTGCCTATGTGCAGACTCTGTTCACTCACTTCGCCGAGGACCTGCCGAGCGCGTCTTCACCCATGTCACCTGATGGCCAGGTGAAGCTGAAGATTCCTGACCCAGCTGTTGTGGGGGAGCCAGTCGACGTGACCACGTTTCTCCGTGTCATCGGGTCACTGATGTTCCTGGCGACGATGACGTGCCTGGACGTGACCACGTTTCGCCATCAACCTCCTGGCCCAGTTTTCTCAGGAGCCGCATCACCTTCACTTCGAGGCCTCAATCCGAGTGCTGCGTTATATCGTCTCAACTCCTCGGTGAGGTCTCATGTCCCACCGCCATCCATCTGTTTTCGCGGTAGGCTACACCGACACCGACTGGGCTGGTAATCCGGACGGTAAGAGTCGCACAGGCTGGATCTTTCTGATTGGCGGCACAGCTGTGTCTTGGCAAAGTGGAAAGCAGGGGTGCATTGTACACAACACTGCTAAGGCTGAGTTCGTGGCCCTTGGCTTAGGCGTGTGTGAGAGTGTGTAGTTGCGTTGTCTTTTGTCCGAGTTGTGTCAATCTATCGCATCCATCACGTTGCATTGTGACGATGAGAGTGCCATCGCCATTGCCGACAATGACGGCCTGCATCACACTCGTACAAAGCACATCAACGTTGAGTATCACCATGTGCGTTCGTTGTTGCATGACGGCAGCATCAACATTGTGTGGGTTGAGATAGCACTGCACCTGGATGACTTCTTGCCCAGGGCACTGAAGCGCGACTCCTTCAAGAAGGCTGTGAATTCGGTCGGCGTGCGTCTGTGAGTGGCTCTCTTTGTCCCTGCCTGTGTACCTGCGTGCCCTGGGGGAGTTTGGTTGTTGACTGTGTCTCTGCCCGCACACGTGCACTACGCCTGTCAGTCATGGGGGAGTGTTGGTTTTCGTGCATCTCTCATTGTAATTTGTTGTGTCCTTTTGGCTTGTGTACATCGGCATACAGATGACTAACGACGAGACTCGACGCTGCTGGAGTGTCGTTCGGTGGAGCCGATGCACGCTGTGGCCCACTCGCACTTTTCTGGAGCCTCCTCCCTTCAGCGATGTGCTCAGCTCCATCGGCAGGCCTCCTTGGCAGTCGGGCCGTCGGCGGTCACTGCCACTGCAGATGCTGTCCACATGCACCCATCGCTATTTCTGGCTTTGCCATTGCGTTTGCAGCGTCATGCTCTGCTTAGGGTCCATGCCTCTTGCCGTGCGGCACTGATCGGCACCATTGACTGTCGTAGGCACTGCCTGAGTTCGGGCAGCCATAACTCTTTGCTGCTGTTTTTCTAGCTAATTCTGACCGCTTGACTGCATTCGCAGTGTCGGTATTATGGTATGGTCCAGTTTTCAAGCAAAACGGACGACGCCCAGGTTTTGGGCTGTCGGGCGTCTGGCAGGGCTCACCGAGAAAACCCTGCCTGCCAGAAAATAGGTCTAGGACTATTTTCTCATTGGCTGGTTAGCTGAGTAACAAGTTCTACACTAGTGGGGGGGGGTGCTAGAACCTGGAGGGGTCTCTCATTGTTGCTCATTCTTCATTCCTAATCAATTACTTTCAGTTTCCAGCTGCTTTCTGGCGCTAAAACTGGCGCGCGCGTTTCTGATTAACAAACCTATAGCTTCCAGACTTAGTCTCTAGAGCAGCAAATGGAGGGGGAAGCAGACTTGAGCAACGAGCGTGGAAGCCCGCACGCTGCATCAACAACGCTGCTGCCCCAACTTGCTGCCTAGCGTTTCCTTTTGAACTCGGGTGTGTTTCATGCACGCAGAAAGCATGTCATTGTTGAGAATCTGTTTGTGCATTGTCATGTGGAGCGGAATTTGATCTCCATCGTCTAGGTCCGACTGGATATGTAGCAGGCTAGCTTTGTGACCAAGGCACAATACCGTACTGTCCCTTACATTCGACAATTTTTTTGACCTGAATTATGTGACTTTTATATTCGACAATGATTTTTAGCCTTCTAATTTTGGACCTGTTTCGTCCAAAGCCCCTGGGTTTTCTTGCTGCCTGAACTTGGTCAAAATCCCCGTTCACGTTCCTGGTCTGTCCCTAGAACTTCGGTTTTCAAGTCTTCGAAACTTCAAGGAGGGAGAGCGAAGCTGCATCTTGCAGCTCGCTCCGCACGCAATTGCGCAGCTCGTCTTGCATTTCGCAGCCTGCCACGTCCACGTGACTTCCCCACCATCGCAGGATTGCGCGCGGAACGTGGATACTTCACGTTCTGCCGGCAGTCCTTAGAGCAGTTCGCTGAAGTTGAAACTGTGTGTAGAGAAAACATAATTTCGCAATTATGAGAGTGATTCGTCCAAAAGACCAGAATTATTTAGGTGCTTGAATGGTCGAAGGAAAACAATTATTTTAGTCGAGTGTATGGGGCACTACGGTAGCGCGGAAAGCTCATTGTGGCCAGTCGTTCTCTTCGGCTTTGCCATTGCGTGAGAGTGGAAAAGAGTGGGGTGTGCGAGTATGGATTGTTGAGCATCTCGTTACGCAGCTATGCCAATTCTGCATGTGTATGGACATCTGTACCATCGGGTCAAAGGGGATTCGTCCTTGTCTCTTCGTTGAGCTTATTACGACCACTTGGCCATATCCATGCCCGTGCAGATCCTTGATGCGGGTCCAACTGGCATTAGTGAGAAGATTCCAGGAAGCTTCCTAGCCTTTCTGCTTGCTAGCCTGACAGCACGGGTCTGGCTGGTTGACACACAGGTCATGCAAGGGACAGCAAGGGTAGGGAGAGACACGTGCACTTGTATCTCAAGCTTCAACTGAAGTTAATGCAGAGAGAAATAACAAATGACAGGTCCACAACATAAATAGCCGCCGTGGCTCACGGCGGGTGGCGCACACGGCGGTGCCTGTCAAACCTGAACCGGCCCAAAACCACTGTTTTGGCCATAATTCTGCGCACAAGCGTCCAAACGGAGCGCCGTCTGATCCTACGGATGCACGACGAAAAGACAGACACAATGACTGGTCACACGCCTACGTCCGGGAATAGCCGGAGAGTGTAAGAAAACAAACATGTAAATCAGCCTGGCAGGGTTGTCCACCGAGAAAATCCTGAAGACCTCCAAACGTAGTCCGTGGGCTGTGGGATCCCTATGGTACACTGGGTAGGCTGCCAGGCTGCCTCCAGCGGGTGGAGCATCACCTCAAGGAACTCTGTCTCCAGCTGGGTCCGCCTCAAGGATCTGCACGAGCATGGACACGGCCGAGTGGTCACAACCAACTGTACAACAGTGTATGACTGACAACATCACAACACTCCCCCATGACCCGATGGTACGCATGTCCATACACGTGCAGAACGCGTGCCGGTGCAACACAGAGTGCTCAACAGGGACCCGGACAATCACCCACTCTCTGACAGGGGTCGCAATCCGACGGAACGAACAGCCCCGAGGAACTTCCCACGTGCCAGTGCCTTGGTCAGGAAGTCAGCGCGCTGCAAGTCTGTGCCCACCCAGACGATGGAGATCAACTGCCGCTCCACCAGATTGCGCACGAAATGATACTCGACGACGATGTGCTTCGTGCGTGCGTGGAACACACCAGAGTTCTCAGTAATCGTGAGAGCACTCTGGTTGTCGCATCGGAGGATGATGGTAGGCACGGACTGATCCAAGCACTGGAACAACCGCTACAGCCACACCGCCTCAGCGGCGCCAGCGCCCAGAGCAACATACTCAGCCTTTGAGGAGCTGCAAGCAATGCACCCCTGCTTGCCGCTGCGCCACGACACAGCGGTGCCACCAAGCAGGAACACGTAACCCGTGCGGCTGCGTCCATCAGGACTCCATGCCCAGTCGCTGTCGGTGTAGCCATCTACCACAACCGAGCACTGTCTCCGAAAGCAGAGACCGTGATACGGTCTGGAGACCACGTACCGGACGACTCGCAAAGCTGCGTACAGAGCGCGAGCCCGAGGGGANTGACTGAACTGTGCGAGTAGGTTGACAGCGAACGCAATGTTGGGACGCGTGGTCGTGGCCAAGTACATCAGTGAGCCAATAATGCGCAAGTACAGGGTCATGTCCACAGTCTCGCCCAGATCGGCTGGGTCTGTCACCTTGAGGGCGTCCTGCCGGTCGGGAGTGATGGGTGACAAGGCGGTGGGAACAGCGCCAAGGAGGTCAGCAAACCGCTCCCCCACAACCTGTGCATATCGTGCCTGATGGAGGAGGAGTGTCCGTCGACAACGATCACGCACAATCTCCATCCCGAGGAAAACAGCCGCTGGACCAAGGTCCTTCATCCTGTAGGCGGCCTACAAGACCGCCTTGGCCTCCTTCACGGCCTCCAGTGAAGGAGACGCAATCATGAGATCGTCCACATACACCAGAATGGCAGTGAGGTGCTCGGTTGTCCGTCGGATGAAAAGTGACGGGTCGGCATCACTCTGGACGTACTCGGCCTGAGTGAGGGTGCGAGTGATCTCTCNGACTGATCCAAGCACTGGAACAACCGCTACAGCCACACCGCCTCAGCGGCGCCAGCGCCCAGAGCAACATACTCAGCCTTTGAGGAGCTGCAAGCAATGCACCCCTGCTTGCCGCTGCGCCACGACACAGCGGTGCCACCAAGCAGGAACACGTAACCCGTGCGGCTGCGTCCATCAGGACTCCATGCCCAGTCGCTGTCGGTGTAGCCATCTACCACAACCGAGCACTGTCTCCGAAAGCAGAGACCGTGATACGGTCTGGAGACCACGTACCGGACGACTCGCAAAGCTGCGTACAGAGCGCGAGCCCGAGGGGATTGACTGAACTGTGCGAGTAGGTTGACAGCGAACGCAATGTTGGGACGCGTGGTCGTGGCCAAGTACATCAGTGAGCCAATGATGCTCAAGTACAGGGTCACGTCCACAGACTCACCCAGATCTGCTGGGTCTGTCACCTTGAGGGCGTCCTGCCGGTCGGGAGTGATGGGTGACAAGGCGGTGGGAACAGCGCCAAGGAGGTCAGCAAACCGCTCCCCCACAACCTGTGCATATCGTGCTTGATGGAGGAGGAGTGTCCGTCGACAACGATCACGCACAATCTCCATCCCGAGGAAAACAGCCGCTGGACCAAGGTCCTTCATCCTGTAGGCGGCCTACAAGACCGCCTTGGCCTCCTTCACGGCCTCCAGTGAAGGAGACGCAATCATGAGATCGTCCACATACACCAGAATGGCAGTGAGGTGCTCGGCTGTCCGTCGGATGAAAAGTGACGGGTCGGCATCACTCTGGACGTACTCGGCCTGAGTGAGGGTGCGANGGACGGTCGACCAGCTCAAAGACTCCGTGCTCCCGGATGGCCCTGAGCTCGTCCTCACAGGCGGCCCGCCACTGCTCAGCATCCTCTCCTGAGAGAGCCTCCTTTAACGTGTCTGGATCAGGGACCGTCAAAGGGGAGCTCCGGGTGGCCAGGACACATGCCTCATGGGTCGGACGGACCGCAACTATGTCAGCGGCAACTGCCTATGCAGCCTCGTGCTCATCAGCGATCAGGTGGTGCCCAATGGGAAAACCTGGGTGCACCTCCGTGTAAGTGCCTTGGACACTTAGGTTGAGAGCCTTTGTGCCAGGGTGACCCCTGTGCACGCTGTGCGTGCGTCGTCTGGGTGGCGCAACCGTAGTCGAAGGTGCTCGTGAGGCCTGTGGGCAGAGACGCCCACCTGGTCCACGGGAGTAGCCCGAGTCTGAGCTGACCGGCGGTTCTAGCAGAGGGAGGGCAGGTGCTGTCTCTGGAGACGCTGGAGGCGTGGGCGAGACAGGCGCGGCAGGCGCGGGCAAAACAGGCGCTGCAAGCACGGACGAGACGGTCGCGGCAGGCGCGGGCGAGACAGTTGCGGCGGGCGCGGGTGAGGCAGGCGCCGCAGGTGAAGAGGCGGCAGGTGTAGCCCCGGCAGGCGAAGCAGGCGCTGCAGGTGCGAGCGAAGCAGGCGCTGCAGGTGCGGGCGAAGCAGCTGCTGCAGGTGCGGGTCGAAGCAGGCGCTGCAGGTGCGGACAAAGCAGGCGCTGCAGGTGCGGGCGAGGCAGTCGCAGCAGGCGCGGGCGAGGCAGTCGCGGTGGGCGCGGGTGAGGCAGGCGCGGCAGGCGCAGGCGAGACAGTCGTGGCGGGCACAAGCGGGGCAGGCATAGAGCCTACTGGCCTGACAGCAATGATGGCCGGGTCAATGATGGCCGGGTCAATGGTGGCCAGCGACGGTCTCACCCCGGAGGCACCCCGGACGGACTCACCCTGTGGGGTAGACTCCCCCATCCGACGGGAGGCCTCACAGGTGGGAACGTGAGACACTGCCTGGGTGAGAATGGCAGACAGGCTGCGGTACGACAGTGCCTAAAAAAACAGCGCGTCGCGCGACTCAACGATGCGGTGGCGACCCGCATCCCAGAAACGCCACGCTTTGGAGCGCGAGGAGACACCGAGGAAGGCACACATCCGGCCGCGCGGAGAGACCTTGGACCCCTGCTGGTCTTCGGTGTACCAGACACAGGCCAAGGAACCCCAGATGCGAGCAAGCCTGAGGTCCGCACGGTGACCGAACCACAACTCATACGGCGTGATGTGGTCCGGCAAGGGACCATGCAGGAGGCGGTTCCAGACCCACGTCATGTAGGCGAAGCCCTCGAAGGCGAAGGACTCCGAGAGACCGCACTCAGCGCATGGCGCGAACCGCGTCCTCCATGGTGCGGTTCCAGTGCTCGGACACACCGTTCTGCTGTGGCGTAGCAGGGGCCGAGAGCTGGTGACAGATACCAAGCTCGGCGAAGTGAGTGGTCAGCTCACCGAGATACTCACCGCCGCGGTCAGAGCGGAAGGTGTGGAGGGAGTGACGAGACTGACGCTTGGCCATCATGAGCCACAAGTGCACGGCTAGAGCGGCATCACTCTTGTGGCGGAGGTAGTAGACCCACCGCATGCGGGTGAAGTCATCCGTGAGGGTAAGAACATATCGACCACGGTCAACGACAGACTCGACAGGGAGAGGTCCGAGGAGGTCCGAGTGGACAAGCTCTAGGGGACGCTGCGCGCGAGTGATGGAGGCAGGGTAGGTGCATCGATGCATCTTGCCCTGAGCGCAGAACAGACAGGCGGTCTTGGGCGGCTTCTCGAAGGAAGCCACGTCAAGACCGAGAGCGGGCTGTGTACGAATGAGCCTGGACACAGTGTCCGTGCTCACATGACACAGGCACTGATGTAACAGGCGCTGGTGGTTAGGAGACAACACCCCCGTGACAAAGACGCGGGCAGATGAGCAAGGGGAAGAGTCAGGAGCAGAGCAGCGCACGATGCGATATAGGTCATCCACAACAGAGGCACGCAACACAACCGTGGAAGTGTCAAGTGCAGTGATCGTGGCATCATCAATGGAGTGGTGAACAGAGAGACCCATCCTCGTGCAGGCACGGACAGAGAGCAGACTGAGCTCGAGATCAGGCATGAAAAGCACGTCAGAAAGATACACGGGACCAGACGGACCATCGAACCGTACGACCCCTGTCCCCTGAATAGGTAGTGACTGCCCAGAACCTGTTCGCACTGACCGAACAGACCCAACAGGACCAAGCACGACAAAGGCGGTACGGTCGCAGGTCATGTGGTGAGTGGCCCCTGAGTCAATGATCCAGTGGCCACTCGCCTCACGACCTGTGGTGGTCACGGTACAACGAGCAACGGAGCACGCTACCTCTGCTGGACGCTCAGCAGGTGTGGCAGGACAGCGGGACAATGCACGACGATGCGCCTCATCCAACCACTCCGTGCTGTCAGACTCATCCTCACCAGGCGACGTAGCCCCCCCACAAGTACGACCACGTGCCACAAACACAGATGGACAGTCAGTCTGTGGACCACTCGGCTGTAACAGCACACTTGCACCTCCCTGAGAGCGAAATGCCAGCAGTCGACGTAGCTCCGCGATGGTCTGGTCCCTCGGGTCCGGCGTGGTACTCCCCCCGGATGGCGGAGGATGTGCCGCCGGTGCTGCCCCCGAGGTCGCCGCAGCACGGGCTGCTGCTCCAGTGCGGATCCGCTCCTCGTGGGCTGCCTGAAGACCGCGGGTGATCCTCGCCCAATCCAGCTCCTGCTGACACTCAGTGTAGCGATGAGGTCCCCCGCAGTTGTGGTAGCGGACCGCCCGTCCGGTGCCACCGGAAGGCTGCTGCAGTCTGCTCTTCTTCTTCCCCTTCTTCCCCTTCATGGCTGCTACAGTGGCTATCAGAGTAGCAGGGGAGGAAGCGGGAGAGGCAGAGGTGGAGCTGGTGGGGGTGAAGGTGGACGACAGTGTGGAAGGCGTAGAGGACGTCGCTCCCACTACTGCTGCGGCCATGGCGCCCTGCCGATGCGCGCGGGCTGCCTCGTCAGCTGTTGCGACCTGGATGAAGTACCGCTGCGCCCAGGGCAACAGCTGCAGGGTGTCGGACATGGACGCGAGGACGTCCTGGTCGAGGCGGGAAAAGGTGTAAGTGAGCTCGGGGCGCACTCCCAGCATGATGGTGTCCAGCGCCCAGAGCTGAGAGCCGCCTCCGGTGCCCAGACGAGTGTACAGGCGCATGGCCCGACGCTAATAATCAGCTGCTGACTCCGAGGATCCCTGATGGAGGGAGTGGAACTCGCGAAGGCGCGCTGACCGGGTCGCGTGAGTCTCTGCTGCAAAAAGGGTCAGCGCCAGCTCCCAGCCGCGGTGCGGGTCTGCGCCTGCTCCTGTCCCAGGCGCGCCCAGGAAGGGGCGGAAGTCTACCACTGTCTCCTGTGGAACTGTGTACAGCAGTCCACGCATGGCACGCGCTGCCGTCTGGGACTGGAGCGGATCAGCCGTCTGGTACTGGCTGTGGTAGTAGGTCCAGACTCCCTCTGAGTCTGCCCATACCTAAAACAGCACCTCCCAACAGTCAAACCCCGCCTTGCTGTCGTAGCGAGGCGGGGAAGTCTCGAAGTCCTTGGGTCGTCGCTCCGTGGGGAGCTTGACCTCTAGTGGTGCTAGGAGCGGCATGGGAAGGGCATGAAAGGCATCAACACTGCTCCTCTAGTGGCACCCGAGACCTGACGCGGGTCGGTCTACTGTTGCTGCTGCTGCTGCTGCTGCTGCTGTCCCCTCGGACTGGGCGCCGGTGTCTCAATGCGCAGGCTCCTCATCTGCTCCATCAGCCGGCGAAGCGCGTCCTCCCCAGTGGGAGGTGGCGCCTGATCCCACTCCTCGACCATGGACTCTCGTCTCTGCGCAGGTGCGGCAGTGGGGCCAGCAGACTCCTGGGCCGATGGGGTTGCCTCTCTCTCTCTC
>SZWC01014688.1:5872-23752 GCA_023375785.1 Penium margaritaceum
ATGAGTTTTCAGCTATGTGTTTGCAGCTATGTGTTTTCAGCTATGTGTTTTCAGGTATGTGTTTGCAGCTATGTGTTTACAGCTATGTGTTTTCAGCTATGTGTTTTCAGCTATGTGTTTTCAGCTATGTGTTTTCAGCTATGTGTTTTCAGCTATGTGTTTTCAGCTATGTGTTTTCAGCTATGTGTTTTCAGCTATNTGTACGACGAACCCCTTGCACTCGTGCGTGAAAGCCAATCCTCACCTACTTTGATTGCTGGTGGACAAAGAGGAAAGGGTTTCTAATGTGCATTTGATCCCCCCTTCGAGCATCGCAGGTGTGCATCGCAAGCGAACCTTTCCGCCGCGGTGGTCCATGCCCTCTCCGCTCCGCACGCGTTCTCGCTGCCACATATAAAGTGAGCCGCACCGACTCTTGCGCGAAACTCATCCTCACCTACTTCAACCGCTCGCCTGCCCTCTTCACAAGACTCAATGGATTTCCTTGCGTGACTTCCTCCCTCCCTGCTCTACGAAGCCTTTGCGTGCCCGCTTCCACAGTAGCTGCCAACTGATTCTGCTAATGGTGCTTGACCTCTTGACGGTGTTGTTGTCAAGCGTTGTATCTACTAACATACTTGGATGTGGTGTGCAGATCTCACCCATGTGTTATGTTTTTGCAACAATGCATAGCTCTTGCATGTTGAGCACAACACACTCCCTCAACTTCACATTGGCAACAAAACCAGTCATTGGAAGATGAATAGCTCCCCCAATGAAGGTGACACATATCATTGTCTTACAAAGGGGAAACTTTTTCCGCGGAAGCACTTGCCATCAAACCTGGGTCCGGGGTGGCGCCCGTGGGTCGAAGTCCCACATCACCCGTGGAAAAGGGTCCCTGGGTACCTATGTTGGTGTGGTCAACCACATGAGACATGGTCAATGGCTCTGTTCAAGTCTCGTTCAGTGAAGGTTTTTTTATGAAGCCTACAAAGATGCAATAGGGGTTCACTCACCTTTAAGGTTGTCTAAGCGGCGACACAGAAACAAAACCAACAAACAAGAAAACAACTTTGAGTGGGTAAAGAACTCACAATGCCTTCGACGTTGTCATGAGAGCAACTAGCTCCGATGCCCTTTGCACTCAGATCCTCAGAATCAAGTTCCCGGACCGCGGAGAGATCAGAATAAAGATGATTGCATATGTATAATCCTGGATATGCCTGCTTCATTGATGAATCTGACTGTCCCTGGTCAATGGATTCAGTATACCATACATAATGAATTTGGCAGATGGGGAAGTCAATCCCTCCACAATGTGTACAGACAACAAACAGGTTTGAACCATCCAGCTTTGACAGTCCAGTTGTGTCCTCTGAAGCTTCAAATGTGGGGTCCGTGAGCATCCAAGTTGTACATGAATGTAGAGACTGTCATCTTTTTTAGTGATTGCCTCCGCACTTTGAGGGATTGACCATCCAGAAGCTGAACGGCTTGGCCTACTAGAAAAGAAAAACAAAAGCCACTGCAAAAGTCGTTCCATGAGTATTGATGCTTTCAATCTGTCAAAGTCCACGCTTGGAGAAATTGCGTAGGCTCAATCTTCACAACACCTTGCATACATCCTTTTGAACCTCTTTACTTACCACCTTTGCAGAGATGTGGCAAGCATAATCAAAATCAACGGCAAAGAGGTTGGATAAGGGCCTGAGGTAACCTTAAGTATCTTAGATGTGACCTTCTACTGCCTTATTCCTTGTTCAAGCTAAACCATGCAAGGAGTAGTGTTCAAAAAGCTCTAGAAGAAACCAGCTTGAGCTTCTTTACAACAACGGCACTTGTCAAATACAGTTCAAGATTCAAAGGTTTGAAACTGCTAGGTCAAGAATAGACCACATTGAGAAACATAGTTGCGGAATTGCGTGGTGTGGTTTTCACGTTGATGTGATCTTCTCTGGTGGTTCATGTCTTTCGTTTTTGGGTGAATCAGAGACAGAATGTAAGCTTTCTGGTCCCCTTGCGCTATGTGAGCGGGAATTTAGAGACTGTCAGTTTACGAAGGGAATAACGGAATTTTTTCTTAGTGTTTTAACATGGTTATGATCACTTCATTTATAGGGCTACTCATGAGCTCTCCAACTCACCAAACCGCACACGATTCACCCAAGTGTAGCTCAAGTTACGCTTGTTGAAGCGTATGTTTCAACCACCACAGAAATAGCTAATGCCTCCATGGTGCGCACATACCATGGCGCCTTCCTTCACGTGCGAAGAGCCTTTCCCAAGGTGCAGATCTCATTGCACGTGGTGTAGGGATCCTCTGCACTGTCTTGACGCACCTCCCCCACTTTTGAGTCGAGTTTGGTGATGGGGTGTGACGAGGTTTGAAATCTGTCCACAGACCTGCAATCGGAATTTTGACAGTCCCCGAGTAACAAAACATACCACTAAGTTTCATACGCAGAGCCAGGATTTTGGCTGTCCTTAATTAACAAATGCACTACAGGATCATGTGGATTATCCGCCAGACGCCTCGACAGACTTTTCGGAGCAAAATCTCCAAGTGGACATTTATTACCCGGTCCGGTCGACTATTCACTGGAAGTGAAGTCGCGGCCGGATCCTAGAGCCGCAGCGCACACCCCAACTTTGGAAGCTTATATATCCCTCGATACTTGTCGGATTCCGGTGAGACAGCTTCCATCGAATTCAGCGACTTGTCACATTTGAGGGGCAATCATACATCCTGGGATTTGAGCAATCCTCAAGCCGTTAGATCCAACTACAAGGATTTTTCTCTCTAGCGGCTCGTCGACGCCAGGAAGTGCCGCACTCAGACATGCGGAGGGGCAACTCATCAATGTTCGCCCCCTTGCACCTGCCAGCCCTGCACCTCCATATGCATTTCTTTGTCGATGATGTCATTGAGGAAGGCCGTCTTTACGTCCATCTGGTGGAGCTCCATATCCTTCACGGCTGCCATCAAAAGGATCGCCCGGATGCTTGTGAACTTGGTGACGGGAGAAAACGTCTCACAGTAGTGCTTGTCCTTACGCTGTGCGTATCCCTTTGCCACGAGCAACTCCTTCTACTTGTCCACCATACCCTCTTTCATGAACTTGGTCTGAAAGACCCACTTGAGCTGATGGCCTTTGTATTTTTTGCCCTATCAGCCAGCTCCCACGCATCGTTCTCAGCAATAGACGCCAACTCCAACCTGATGGTGACATTCCACTGTTTTCCCTTGGGTTGCGTAAGTGCCTCTTGCACGGTCGTCGGATCTGTTGATGTAGCAAGCATGCATCGCGTCATGTTGATCCATTGACCTGTGCCTGGATTGAAACGCTTCCCGGCTCTGCGTTGCCTCCCGCTGCGGCGCGGCGGTTTTAGTGGCACCTCGTTGCTCTGCTCTCAGCCTTCTGACTATGCTTGCTCCGGTGAAACATTGACCAAACGGCTCCCTAAGGATCTCTCCCGCTCCGACGAAACATTGACCGGACAGGCGGCGCGTCCGGAGGATTTTTCTCCGACGCCCGACGCAAAGTCCAACAGGAGTGCACGCTCTGGCACTCGTAATGCCTCATTCAATGGATCTTTCTGCTAAATCTCTAGCCCTGTTGCATCGTCGTTAGAGTCCTCCGCGTCAACTACTGTACCTGTTCCACCGCCGTGCTCCGACCCCACATCCTTGACCTGTGCGTCGTCCAGCTCCTTCAAGTAGTCAAGGAGGTGGAACCAGTCCTCCTCTTTTAGAATGTTTCCGTCGCTCATGTCATTGCTATCGCCGCTCTGCTGCTTGTCAAATTTGAGGTCATGACTGTGGATGATCTCTTGCGTGCGCGGGTCCTAGAGCCCACCTTTTGTGGGCTCTTGCAGCCGAGGTACAAGCATGGTTTTGCCCACAGTTCTAGCATGATGTCGCATCGCTGTACAGTGTGAACCCTCATGTGTGCACTACACCCAAACACCTTTCTCGTGCGCCACGGTTGACTCGCGCCCTCTCAAAACCTCCTGCGGCATCTTCCAGCCACACTTACCCCTTAGCACTGCTGTTGGGGTGAGGTTGATGCTGTAGCGTGCTGTACGCACAACCTCCGTCCAGAACGCATGCGACAACCCGGCATCCATAACCATGGTCCACACAATATTAAGCAACGTCTAGTCTGTTTGCTACTGACGTAACCACCTCTAGCAGAGAATTCGCTAAGCTAAAAAGCTCACAGAGGTTTTTACACCTTCCTTTGCTTACATGTGTTATGCACCCCAGACTTAATTATACATATACTTCACTCAAGGTAACATGCAAGAGAGCATGAAGCAAGGGCTCACTTGATGAGCATGCAAGACAACGCCTTTCATAGCTGTCTATGGAGTCCTAGAAATCAAAAGCACATTCTTGGGAAGTGGTCTGAACCAGCTACATTACCAATAGAATTGCACTATGAGCTTGACACATAATCATCCTAGTGTCAAGGTGACAGACCAACCATGTAGCGTTCAAGAAGCTAAAAACTTATTTTCTTGGAAGCTTCCATAGCAAATAAGATGTGCATGGGGCCAGGATTGACTTCATGACCTCTCACTTGGCCAAATAAACAAAATAGCCAAGGTAACCACTCACCCACATGGTGTACTCACAAGTCATATCTCACATGAGACAGAGCATAGTTGAGTCACGCTACAACGGATCCAGGGGTCAAACCTCCACTAGGGGCATCACAATCCTGATATGTCCTACAACACTGGACAATGGACAAAAAAATTCAAGAAATCTCTCCCTTGTACCTTACGTCAGTGACCAGCATCATTCGTCATCACTTGCGTTGACCATGGCAATACCTTGTTTTCCCGCCAGATGGATATCCTTGCTAACATGCTCACAAAGCTAGTGGACAACCACTCGCTTTGTGAGCATGTTAGCCCGGTTCAGCTTGGTACCGACGTATTGGAGTTCGACTGTCTGCTTGTAGACCAAGTCGCGAGGAAAGTGGTAGCGGATTTTGATGTACTTTGTACGTCTGGACAAGACGGGGTTCTTAGACATGTCAAATGTGCTCATGTTTTCAATCTTGATGACCGTCATAGTTGCGTGTAGTACCTTCATCTCAGATAGCAAGCTTTGTAGCCACTGCATCTGTTTACACACCTCAGCAAAGGTAATGCACTCAGCTTCATCTGTTGGGAGAGAGAGACACATTCCTGCTTGCGGGTTGCCCAACAAACTACACCTCCATTGAGAACACAAATAAAGCCAGAGGTAGATTTTCTGTGGTCGATGTTCCCTCCCAAATCAGCATTGTTGTAGCACACGAGACAAAGTGATGTGGATCCACCGATGCCTCCAAACAGGAGCACCATGTATCGCGTCCCCTTAAGGTAGCGCATGATGCGCTTCATAGCCTCCCAATGAAGTGGACCAAGATTGGTCACAAACCGGCTCATCTTCCCAACAACATGGGCTATATCTGGTCAGGTGGCGACCATGGCATACATCGAACTGCCCACTATAGACTGATATGGGATACCTAGCATGTCAATTTTCTCCACTTGATTGGATGGAGACATGGAGGAAGAGAGCTTCCACTCAGAGCTCAAGGGTGTGTTGGCAAGCTTGCAAACTGCATGTCGTATTGATTGAGGATGGATTCAATGTATCCTGTGTGATTTAGGTTGATGGTACCTACTGCTCTCTTGTGCTTGATGGCGATTCCAAGGTAGAAGTCAAGATGACCTATGTCCATCTTCGATATGCTACTCGGCTGCCCATTGAGAACGTCTAGCAGCCGCCTTGAAGAAGAGCAAAGAATGAGATGATCAACGTACAAGGCAACTAACATGGTCCCTTTGTCGCTCTCATGCACATACATGCTAAGGTCGTTGTCGGATTGCATGAAGAATTCTTCAGCCATGAATGCATCCATCTCATGTTACCAAAGTCTTAACGCTTGTTTTAGTCCATAGAGTACCTTCGCCAATGTGTGCACCTTGCCCTTGGGAGCATCAACCCCCTCTAGAACCTCCATGAACACTCCTTGTCAAGTTTACCATAAAGAAAGACTGTCTTGACATCCATCTCGTGGACATCCATTTCTCAGCAGCTTCAGTGGCGAGCATGGACCGGATGAAGTCAAACGTCACAAGTGGAGCCCTGGCAGGTCTGTCCACCAACACCCATGTCCCATTCTCCTCAATGGAGCTGATTTTACCGCAAATAACTTCTTTCCACTCCGCTTTGTCAGGCCACATGAGTGCCTTTGCGACAGACGTTGGCTCCTCTAAAACCATGAATGAATAGTTGAAGCCTGTCCATTCAACCCTATCTGTGTCATAATGCTGCCAAGGTACTTTGAGGCATGAACTACTCCGCGAAATTCCTGGCTATTGCTCTTCATCTGGAGGCTGGAGGTCTACTTCATCATTGATGATAGGAGAGGAATCATCCTCATGGTAAGGAAGATGAGTTACGTTAGAATGAGGGTCTGATTCCTTCGATTCATCCTCATCAGCTCCTCTCCCTATTGCAACATCTAGCTCATGCCATACTGCTGGTGCTTTGTCTCCCTCCTCAAGAAGAGTGAGCCACTCTCCCTATTTTGGAGTGATATTGAGTTTGAGAAGTTCTCCCTTACTCACAGACATTTCGAGGAATTCCAGGTCTTTGCTACGGATGACATTCTTGGCTCCTTGGTCCCACAGTCTAGATGGTTTGTGGACAGTGTCATAGCTGATGAAAATGTACTTTCGTGCTCTTGCATTGAGGTTTCTAATGCCCTCACTGGCTTGAACCTTGGCAAAGCTGATGTAATTGAATTCCTGGAGATGGGACACGTCCGGCTTCTTGCCTGACCCTGTTTTTTAAGGCATATTCAGCTGCTATGTCCGCTTCTTCTTGCCTCTCCTTCCCACAGCTAGTGTAGGTGTGAGGTTCACAAGGTAGGTAGCCGTACATGCTATTTCAGCGCAGAACGTTGAATGTAGCTTGGTGTCAAAGAGCATGCAGCTTCTCATGCCCAGGAGGGTCTGGTTCATCCTCTCTACTACGCCGTTGCTTTGAGGTGAGTAGGGGGTAGTTTTCTGGTGTTCAATGCCGTACAACTTGAGCCACTCCCTGCAGGCTTTGTACTCTCCCCCATTGTTGGTCCTCAATGCCTTCACCTTCATTCCACTTTGTCACTCAAACATAGCGACAAAGGCCAGTGGATTCTCCTTCATCTTACTTTTCTTTTCGAGAAAGAATATCTAGACATTGTGACTGTTGTCGTCAATGCATGTGAGGAGAACCATGGATGACCCATGTCCTGGTCAACTAGCGCACAACTAGGGCGCAACTAGGGCGCAAGTAGGGCGCAATGAGGGCTCAAGTAGGAAGCAACTAGGGTACAACTAGGGTGCAACTAGGGCGCAAGTAGTGCACTAGTAGGGCTCAAGTAGGGTGCAACTAGGGCGCAACTTAGGTGTAATTGGGCCCCAAGTAGGACGCAAGTAGGGCGCAAGTAGGGCGCAACTAGGACGCAACTAGGATGCGACTAAGGCGCAAGTAGGACGTAACTAGGGAGCATCTAGTGCGCAACTAGGGTACAACTAGGGTGCAACTAGGGCTCAACTAGGGCACAGCTAATGCCCAAATGATGTGCGACTATGGTGCAACTACAGCGTAACTAGGGCGCAAGTAGGGCGCAATGAGGGCTCAAGTAGGAAGCAACTAGGGTACAACTAGGGTACAGCTTTGCCGTAGCTAGTGCCCAACTTAGGCGCAACTAGGGCACAACTAGGGCTTAACAAGGGTGGAACTAGCTCAAAATCAGGCCGTAAGTAGGCCACAAGGAGGGGGCAAGTACGTCGCACGTAGGACGCAACTGGGATGCAACTAGGGGCCAACAAGGGCGTAGCTAGTTTCCAACACAGGTACAACTAGGGCGCAACTAGGGCACAACTAGGGCATAACTAGGGCCCAACTAGGGTGCAAGAAGGGCACAACTAGGGCGCAAGTGGGATGTAAGTAGGGCGCAAGAAGGGCGCAACTAGGGAACACTAGGGCACAACTAGGGTGTAACTAGGGCGCAAGTAGGATGCAAGTTGGGCACAAGTAGGATGCAAGAGGGGCGCAAGTAGGATACAACTAGGGCGTAAGTTTAGTGCAACTAGGGCGCAACTAGGATGCAACTAGGGTGCAACAAGGGAATAACTGGGGACCAAGTAGGGCGCAAGTAGGACACAACTAGGGTGCAACCAGGGTGCAATTAAGGTGTAACCAGGACGCAACTAGGCCGCAACCAGGGCACAATAAGGGCACAAGAGGGGCAAAAGTAGGTTGCAAGTAGAACGTGAGTAGGGCACAGCTAGGGAAAAACTAGGGCGCAACTAGGGCGCAACTAGGGCGCAAGTAGGATGCAAGTTATGCGCAACTAGGGCGCAACTACGGCGTAAGTAGGGTGCACATAGGGCACAACTAAGGCATAAGTGGGGCACAAGTAGGGCTCATTTAGGGCGCAAGTAGGGCACAACAAGGGTACAACAAGGGCGCAACTAGGACATAGCATGTCTCCAACTGAGGCACAACTAGGGTGTAATTAGGGTACAAGTATGGCGCAACTTGGGTGCAAGTATGGCGCAACTAGGGCACAATTGGAGCGCAAGTAGGGTGCACGTAGGGTACAACTAGGGCGCAACTAGGATACAAAAGGGATGTAAATCGGTTGTAGCTAGTGCCCAGCTGATGCGCAACTAAGGCGTAAGTAGTGCACAAGTAGAATGCAAGAAGGGCGCAACTCAGACGTGACTAGGATGCCACTGGGGCGCAAGTAGTACGCAAGCAGGGCGCAACTAGCGTACAACTAGGCACAATTAGGGTACAATTAGGGTGCGATGAGAGAGATTCTAGGGCGCAATTAGGGCGCAACTAGGGTGCAACTAGGGCTTAGATAGTGTCCAACTGAGGCGTAACTAGGGTGCAACTAGAGCGGATGTCAAGCACAACTAGGATGGAAGGAGGGCGCAACTAGGGCACAATAAGGGCGCAACTAGGACAAAACTAGGACACAACTAGCGCCCAACCAGGCTGCAACTAGGGCGCAACTAGAGCGCAACTAGGAGGTAAGTAGTGCCCATAGAGGCGCAACTAGAGCGAAACTAGGGCAGAACAAGGGCGCAACTAAGCTGCAACTTTGGCGCAATAGGACGCAAGTATGGCGCAACTAGGGCGGAAGTAGGGAGCAACTAGGGCACAACTAGGGCATAGCTAGTGCTTAACTAATGTCCAACTAGGGTGCAAATAGGGTGCGACTAGGGCGTAACTGGTTCACAAGTAGAGTGCAAATAGGGCGCAAGTAGGTCACAAGTAGGACACAAGTAGGTGGCAAGAAGGGCGCAACTAGGGCGCAACTAGTACGTAAGAAGGCCGCATCTAGGGCACAAGTAGAGCACAACTACGGCCCAACTAGGGTGCAACTATGTTGCTACTAGGGCGGAAGTAGGGTACAAGTAGGGCTCAAGTAGGATGCAACTAGGGTACAACTAGGGCGCAACTAGGGCGCAAGCAGGACGCAAGATGGGCACAAGTAGGGCGAAACCAGGGCATAACTAGGGCGCATCTACGGCACAAGTAGAGTACAACTAGGGCGCAACTAGGATGCAACTAGGGTACAACTAGGGCGCAACTAGGGCGCAAGCAGGACGCAAGATGGGCACAAGTAGGGCGAAACCAGGGCATAACTAGGGCGCGACTAAGGGACAAATAGGGCATAACTAGGGCGCATCTACGGCACAAGTAGAGTACAACTAGGGCGCAACTAGGGCACAACTAGGGCATAGCTAATTCCCAACTGAGAGGCAACTAGGGTGCAACTACGGCGCAAGTAGGGCATAACTAGGGTGCAAGTCCGGCAGAAGAAGGGCTCAAGTAGGAAGCAACGAGGGCGAAACTAGGGCACAACTTAGCCGTAGCTATTGCCCAACTGATGCGCAACTTTGGCACAACTAGGGCGCAACTAGGGTGCAAGTACGGCGGAAGAAGGGCTCAAGTAGGAAGCAACGAGGGCGAAACTAGGGCACAACTTAGCCGTAGCTATTGCCCAACT
Source organism: Penium margaritaceum (assembly GCA_023375785.1). Classification (NCBI taxonomy): domain Eukaryota; kingdom Viridiplantae; phylum Streptophyta; class Zygnematophyceae; order Desmidiales; family Peniaceae; genus Penium; species Penium margaritaceum. The sequence continues at coordinate 15,931 of SZWC01014688.1, forward strand.
GATGCGCAACTTTGGCACAACTAGGGCGCAACTAGGGTGCAAGTAGGGCACAATTAGGGTGCAACTAGGGCGTAAGTAGAGGGCAAGTAGGTCGCACGTAAGACGCAACTGGGAAGTAACTAGGGTGCAACTAAGGTGTAGCTAGTCCCCAAGTGATGCACAACTACGGCGTAGCTAGTTCCCAATTGAGGCGGAACTAGGGCGTAACTAGGGTGCAACTAAGGCACAACTAGGGCGCAACTAGGGTGCAACTAAGGTGCTAGTAGGGCACAACTAGGGTTTAACTAGGGCGCAAGTAGGGCGCAACTAGGGTGCAACTAAGGTGCAATGAGGGCGCTACTTGGGCATACGTTGGGTGTAACTAGGGCACAAGTAGGGTGCTAGTAGGGCATAACTAGGTCACAACTACGGCACAACTACGGCACAACTAGGGTAAAACTAAAGCGTAACTAGGGCACAACTAGGGTGTACTTTGTGCCCAACAAAGACACGACTAGGTTGTAACTAGGGTGCAACTAGGGCGTAAATAGGACATAACTAGTGCTCAAGTAGGGCGCAAGTAGGGTGCAACTAGGGCATAACTAGGGCATAACTAGCGTGAAAGTAGGGTGTAGCTAGTGTGCAACAAAGGAGCAACTAGGGCACAACCAGGGCGCAACTAGGGTACAACTATGGTGCAAATAGGGTGCAACTATAACACAAATGAGGCTCAACTAGGTCGCAATTAGGACGTAACTAGGGCACAATTAGGGTGCAACTAGGGTGTAGCTACTGCTGAACTGAGGCGTAACTAAGGCACAACAAGGACACAAGTAGGTCGTAACTTGGGTGAAAGTAGGACACAACTATGGTGCAAGTGGGGCACAAGTAGGACGAAGCTAAGGCATAGCTTGTGCCCAACTAGGGCACAACTAGAGCTCAACTAGGACACAACGAGAATGATGGATATGAGGGTGCCAGAAAGTGGAAGAAAATAGGTTGCCCAATGAAAACCATCATGATAGCTGCATAGAGGATGTTTCACAGCTTCCAACACACTTTACAGAACTCAATTTGGTATCCGATTGAGTGAGATATGGATTTTCAATGTTTGGAGATCATGGGTCGGGTTCAAGTGACGACCTGAGCACTTTGAGCTCAATAGGCGGCAAGATTATTGGCCAGGATGTCTGCGAGCGTCCTTCAAGGAGAAAAGCTGGCTGGAGGACCTCAAGAGACTTCAAAGAAGGTGAAGACTATGCTTGTTGGTCGTCAAAGTCGTGTAAGACATAATTTTCATGTGTGAGAATGTGAGTGCCACTCATCTTGCTAGGCTAGGAGAGTGTGCTGAGGGTAGACTTTGGTAGAGTGTATCTCACTGCTCCCTAAGCCAAATGAGGCATGAAAGGACTTGTTAGAAATCTGTGACGATGTTATTTCTCACTCAAGAGTTGATTTAGACATTCGCATTCTCTGCAAACCAACATTCACTTCCGTAATTTCTGTCCGTGCAACCTGCAACTCCCTCTCACAAACAGTTGGTCCTGCCTAGGCGGCTCTTAGTGAGCCTGATCATCTCCCTGAGGGCTGCCCCAATTTCCATCAATGGTATCAGATCTAGAACAAGGATTTGCCTCATCCTTGAGGCATTTCTTGCACCCTGTTGTGTGAGAGAGTCGTTTGGGGGCTGAACGTTGCACTACCATGGCGACATTCGCTTCGGTGGTGGCCGGCGTCAACATCGCCAAGTTTCAAGGCAAGAACTTCTTCAACTGGAGCAACAACATGAATATGGTGCTGATGGAGAAGGGACTCTGGAGCGATGTGAGTGAGGAGGAACCTGCTCAGTCATCTCTTTCACCTGGTGAGGCCCGTACCCACCGCGAGAAGCGTGACCGCGCCCTTGTTACCATCTACCTCTACCTCGCCTAACGGAAGCAACTCCTCATCCGTGGCTTCCTCACGCCAAAGGAGGTTTGGAATAAGCTTGAGTCTACTTATGCATCCATTTCAATCCTCATGAACATGCAGCTGCATCTTTGCTTTCACACTATGAAGATGGATTAGTCCGGATCCATGATTGATTACATCAACATGGTGAAGCCTCTCTCCGACCAGTTTTCTACAATTGAGGACCCTGTCAAGGAGCGTGTGCTCATGCTAACCATTCTCTCTGGCATTCCTTGCAGCTACACTCCTCTCATTGTTTCCCTAGACCAGCGTGGCAACAAGCTCTCCCTCAACGATGTGGAGGAGAGCCTGATGTTTGAGGCGGAACGACGCAAGGGAGAGGACGGCGGAAGCGAACTGGATGACGCTCTCATCACCAACTCTGGTCATGGGGGTGTTGCTGCACCAACCAGGAGCAACGGCGGAGGAAGGAAGAAGAAGGGGAACTGCCACTACTTCAAGAAGCCAGGCCATTGGGTGCGCAAATGCTGGAAGAAGAAGGCGGACTTTGCGGCTGTAGTGGGAGCAAAAAAATCATGCCGACGCTTCCACCAACGCAGCAGATTGGGAGAGTGCATTCGTGACAACCATCCGGGTCCTGCACGTCTCCGACAACACTGCCTTATTCTGGATCATCCACTCAGGAGCCACGCGGCACATGACGTGTTGCCGGGAGTGGTTCATCGTCTACACCACCATCGAGCCTCGTCGGGTGTACATGGGGGATAACCATGTGCAAATGGTGGTTGGGGAGGGTGAGAGTGTGTTTTTTTCTCCTGTTGAGGGGAAGCACGTGGAACGTCGTGTGAAGGGGGTTCTCCATGTTTTGGGGCTGGCAGCTAACCTCCTCTCTGTCTCATCTCTAATATCCGAAGGCATGCAGGTTCGCTTTGAGACTGGTGGCTGCACCATCTCTGCCCGTGCAGGCCATGTGCTTACAAAAACAGACAAGGAGGACGGACTCTACTGTCTCTATGTGGCATCGGAGAAAGAAGCCGACTCAGCGTTGGCGGCGAGAGAGGGAAAAAATGACATCGGCCTGTGGCACCGCCGGCTTGGTCACCTCGGCTTTGGCGCAATCATCTCCATGCCGCAGATGGTCCGTGGCCTGGAGCTAAAGGGGATAAAGAAGCCTCGTTCATCAGCTTGTGAGAGCTACATTGAAGGGAAGCAAGCCCGCGTTCCATTTTTGGGAGAAAAGAAGGGGCTGGCTGAGCTTCTCTCACTTGTTCACTCTGATTTATGCTGTCCCATGCCATCTCAGTCCCTGTCCGGCAAGTTGTACTTTGTCACATTCATTGATGACAAATTGAGGAATACATGGGTGTCCTTCCTGGCTGGAAAGGATGAGTGCACTGATACTTTCAAGGTGTGGATTGCTGCTGCACAGAATGAGACCGGCAGGCGGTTGAAGGTGCTTCGCACTAACGGTGGAGGAGAGTATCTCTCCAACGATTTCTGCAACTTCCTCAAGTGTGGCGGGATCAGGCATGAGGTCACTCCACCTGGATAACCGCAGCTGAATGGCGTGGCTGAACGCGCGAACCGCACGCTCATGGAGCGTGTTTGTAGCATGCTCTAAGATGCGGAGCTCTCGCCAACCTTTTGGACGGAAGCGGTCAACACTGCCGTGTACCTGAAAAACCGAAGTCCCACGCGCGCCATACCGCTGATGACACCGGAGGAGGCGTGAACGGGATGCAAGCCAACAGTGACGTACCTGAAAGTCTTTCCGTGTGGCACATCCGTGCACATGCCTGCCAGAAACCGCAACAAGTTGGATGTAAATGAGGTGAAGGCTGCCTTTCTCAGCTACAACACCATGGGATACCGCCTTGAAAGCCTCGCCGCACGCAAGATCTTCCACAGCCGTGATATGGTCTTTCAAGAGCACGTGAAGGGTTGGACTTGGAGCCCTGTGTCTGCAGCTTTGGTTGCTCCCGCACTTGTACCGGAAGTGGGAGAAGAACCGGAGCAGAAGAGAGCAATACGGAAGATGGCGGTCATAGCAGCAATGACAAAGAGGTGGAGGAAGCTGAGAAGGAGAAGGATCCTACAGTCGAATCTGATGAGGACGAGCAGCAAAGCGACGTAGAACAATGAGGAGCAGCCACGGCGGTCCAAGAGGCTCGCAAAGAAGCAGATGCAACAAAGAGAGCGGCTGAACCTATGCACTGTTCTACCACCAACGGAGTCGTCTGACCTTGAGCTTCTCTTCCTCACAGTCAACAATGACCCAGCCACATTCGCTGAAGCCATGCGCAATGCCAAGGCAGCAGATTGGCGTACTGTAGCAGACGAGGAGTATGGTGCACTCATGAAGAATGGCACCTGGACCCTCAAGGAAGCTCCACGTGGCAGCCGGGTGATCTGGTGCCAGTGGATCTTCAGGTGCAAGCGTGGTGCGGATGGTAAGGTGCTCAGGTACAAAGCACAGTTGGTTGCAAAGGGGTATGCGCGGACTGAGGGTGTAGATTGCAATGAGACATTTGTGCCTGTCGTGAAGTTTCCATCCATCCAAGCGATCCTCTCTCTTGCTGCTGCTACGGACTGGGAGGTGCACCAAATAGATGTGACGTGTGCATTTCTGAATGGTGACCTTTAGGAGGATGTGTACATGGAGCAGTCGGAGGGTTATGTGGTGGAGGGAAAAGAGGATTTGGTGTGCAAGTTTGTGAAGGCTCTTTATGGCCTGAAGCAAGCACCGCAAGCATGGTACCACAAGATGGATGAGCAGCTGGCTGGGCTTGGTTTTGTGCACAGCGAGCTGACCATGCAGTCTATGGGCGCGTGCAAAAAGCAAGCCAGGTCATCATCTTGCTCTATGTTGATGATCTGCTCATTGCATCTGACTCCAAGTCTCTTTTGGACAATGTGAAGCAGTCCCTTGCTGCCAGGTTTGACATGAAAGACATGGGAGAGCTCAGCTACTACCTTGGCCTTCAGGTCAAGCGCGACTGACAGTTTTGACTTTGGAGTTTTTACAGAGCACGTACGTGAGTGACATCGTCAAGCGCTTCAACATCGCAGGAGCACGCGAGCCCGCAACACTATTGGAAATGGGAGTGAAGCTGAGCATGGCACAGAATCCCCGCGGCATGCAAGAGAGCAGTCGCATGGAAGCAGTGCCATACCAAGCAGCAGATGGGAGCCTGATGTATGCAGCAGTCGGCATGCGCCTTGACATCAGCCAAGCAGTGGGAGTGCTAAGCAAGTTTTGTGCAAATCCGGGCGTGCCGCATTGGGAGGCGGTCAAGCGCATGCTGCGCTACCTTGACAGCAACAGCAGCCTTTGCCTCATCTTCAACGGCAACAACAGCCCCGTCCTCATGGGCTACAATGATGCAGAGTGGAGAGGTGACCTGGACACAAGGAGGTTGACCAGTGGGTTCGTGTTTGAGCTCGGGGGAGGTGCAATCAGTTGGAGGAGCAAGAAGCAAGAGTGTGTCGCCCTCTCCTCCACTGAAGCGGAGTACATTACCCTGAGTGAAGCAGCAAAGGAAGCCGTGTGGCTGCGTGAGCTACTGGCAAGCCTTGGACAGCAGCAGAGCTCAGCGACCACCATCTACGATGACAACATGAGCGCCATTGCTCTGACCAAGAACGCAGAGTTTCACGTCCGCACCAAGCACATCGACCTTCGGTACCACTTCATCCGCGAGCTCGTGGCAAAGCAGGTTGTGCAGATCAAGTTATGCCCTTCAAGCATGATGTTGGTAGACTTCCTGACCAAGCCACTGGCAGCGAACCGCTTTCAACAGCCGAGGGGACAGTGCGGACTTGTGTGTTTTTTATTCTCGCAAAGTGGGAGAATGATGGATATGAGGGTGCCAGAAAATGAAAAAAATAGGTTGCTCGATAGAAATCATCTGGCATGATAGCTGCATAGAGGATGTTTCACAGCTTCCAACGCACTTTACGGAAATCAATTTGGATTCCGTTTGAGTGAGATATGGATTTCCAAAGTTTGGAGATCATGGGTCGGGTTCAAGTGACGACCTGAGCACTTTGAGCTCAAAAGGCGGCAAGATTATTGGCCAGGACGGCTAAGAGCGGCCTTCAAGGAGAAAAGCCAGCTGGAGGACCTCAAGAGGCTTCAAGGAAGGTGCAGACCACGATCGTTGGTCGTCTAAGTCGTGTGAGACATAATTCTCATGTGTGACAAGGTGACTGCTCATCCCGCTAGGCTAGGAGAGTGTGCTGAGGGTAGATTTTGACAGAGTGTATCTCACTGCTCCCTAGACCAAATGAGGCATATAAGGGCTTGTTAGAGATCTGTGACAATTTGATTTCTCACTCAAGATTTGATTCGGACATTCGTGTTCTCTGCAAACCAAAATTCACTTCCGTAATGTCTGTCTGTGCAACCTGGAACTCCCTCTCACAAACAGTTGGTCCTGCCTAGGCGGCTCTTAGTGAACCTGATCACCTCCCTGAGGGTTGTCTGTCCCAGTTTCCATCAGAGGGCGATAGTAGGATGTAAGAAGGGTGCAAGTAAGGCACAAGTAGGGTGCAAGAAGGGCGTAACTAGGATGTAACTAGGATGCAACTAGGGTTTGACTTGGGTCCAAGTACGGAGGAACTAGGGCGCAACTAGGGTGCAATAGGCCGCAAGTAGGACGCAACTCGCAACTAGGTTTCAACTAGGGAGATAATGGGGCACAAGTAGGGTACAATTAGGGTGCAAGTAGGAAGCAACTAGGACGCAACGGGGATGCAAGTAGGTCACAACCAAGACGCAACCAGGACACACTAGGGTGAAACTAAGGTGCAATTAGGGCGCAACTAGGCCGCAACTAGGGCGAAACTAAATCGTAGCTAGTGCCCAACTAAAGCACAGCCAGGGAAAAACTTGGGTGCAAGTAGGGCGCAACAAGAGCACAAATATGGCTCAACTAGGGCGCAAGTAGGGCGCAACTAGGCCGCAACTAGGGCGAAACTAAATCGTAGCTAGTGCCCAACTAAAGCACAGCCAGGGAAAAACTTGGGTGCAAGTAGGGCGCAACAAGAGCACAAATATGGCTCAACTAGGGCGCAAGCCGGGTGCAAGTAGGGCGTTACTACGGCATAACTAGGGCACAATTAGGGCGCAGGTAGGACGTAGCTAATGTCCAACTAAGGCGCAACTAGGGCACAATTAGGGCACAAGTAGGGCGCAATTAGGGCACAAGTAGGGTGCAAGTAGGGCGTTACTACGGCATAACTAGGGCACAATTAGGGCGCAGGTAGGACGTAGCTAATGTCCAACTAAGGCGCAACTAGGGCACAATTAGGGCACAAGTAGGGCGCAATTAGGGCACAAGTAGGGCGGAACTAGGGCACAACTAGGGTGCAACTAGGGCACAACTAGGGCGCAAGTTGGGCGCAACCAGGAGACAACTAGGGCACAACTAGGACGCAAGTAGGGCTCAATTAGGGTACAACTAGGGCCAACTAGGGTGCAACTAAGGCGCAAGTAAGGTGCAAAAAGAGCGCAACTAGGCCGCATGTTGGGTGCAAGTAGGGTGCAACTAGGGCGCAGCTAGTGCTCAACTGAGACGCAAGTAGGGGGCAACTAGGATGCAATGAGGTTGCAACTAGAGCGCAACAAGGGCGCAAATAGGGCATAACTAGAGCGCAACTAGGGCACAACTTGGGCGCAACTAGGATGAAACAAGGGTGTTGCAAGTGCCCAACTAACGTGCAACTAGGGCACAACTAGGCCATGACTAGGGCGCAACTAGGACACAAGTAGGGCGCAACTAGGGCGCAAGTAGGACGCAAGTAGGGCATTAGTAGGGCACGAACTGGGGCGCAAGCAGTGCGCAACTAGAACGCAAGTAGGCTGCAACTTGGACACAACTTGGGTGCAACCAGGATGCAAGTAGGGCGCAAGTAGGGCACAAGTAGTGTA
>SZWC01014688.1:44593-58053 GCA_023375785.1 Penium margaritaceum
TGTGCTTTGGTAGACCCTGTAAGGAAAGCAGCCACAGTGGACATGTAGGTGGTCAGCATTGCTTGATGGGGTCGGCGAGCTCCATAGTGGCGAGTGAAGTGTGGACGACGTTTGGGGCAGTCCACGGCAATGTGTCCCTTCTGCTTGCATGTCCAGCACACTCGATCAGTTGGTGGAACAAAGCCCTTTGGTGAATGCGGGGTTGGTTGATCTCTGTTGTTAAAATGAGTAAGGGATCCTTGGCTGCCGTTCCCATAAGCTCCAAATTTCTTTGTCCTTTGTCCTTGGTATTTGGTCACAAGGCCGGTTTCACCTCCGTTGTCTTTGACATACTGTTCTTCAACCATCATGAGTTCTTCGACAGCCTTCTCCAGAGTTAGAGAATATGGTTGGCTTCCAGGTGGCGCTGTTGCTGCTGCTGCTGCTGGTGCTGCTTCAGCGGCGGCACCAGGTGCCCCAACTGCAGCTCTTCCTTGTGCTCCGATAGCTTGCTGTAGTGTTGTCCGGAGCTCTGCGAGATGAGCATCAAAGTTCTTTCCCTGTTTCTGGAAAGTCTGAAGTCGGTTGATGGTATCTTTGAATCTGGCAGGTAGTCCACGAAAAAGTGTTAACACCAGAACTCTTTCAGAAATGACTTCTCCCATCGATGAAATACGACTGACCAGATGTTTGAGGTGGGACACATGGTCTTCCAGGCGTGTTCCCTCTTCCATTTGCTGAGTATGAAACTCTGTCAGTAGGCTTCCCAACTCAACATCGCTTGTCCTTTCATAGCGACTCTTCAGGGCCTTCCAGGCTTTCCTTTGACAGTTGGTTGGATTATTTTCTCTGATGATGAACTTGAGTCGCTCAGTTAGGTTCAGCGCCAGGATTGAGAAGGCCTGATAACAGCGCCGTTTCCGGCTGACTTGTTCTTCAGGTGACGCTCCTGCATGTGATGTGTCAGTAGGTGGATCGCAGACGACACCCCATAGTCCCTTGTTTAGGAATATCATCTCAATGTTGAAAGCGAAGGTATGGTAGTCATCGCCGTCGAACGGCGCCACTTTGAAATGATCTCCATTGTTGATTGTTGCCGCCATGGTTGCGTAGATCTGAAGATGCNGCTGACAGCCTTGGCTGAGGAGACCGACAGGAAAAGAGAGGTCAGGTCTGGTAGCCACAGAAGCGTACATCAGGGAGCCCACCATGCGCGGAAAAGTGGCCGCATCTTCCAAGGAGGCCAATGGTGTGGCTGCCGTGACTGGTTTGGTGATGCCATGGTCCTTGGAGAGTGGAGTGACTTGGGGGGTAGATGCACCAAGCCCGAACTTGTCAGCCACACGTTGGGCATAGGTAGCCTGGGTTAGTGTTACGTGACCGCGCAGGACGTCATGAGTGATCTGAATCCCAAGATAGTATGTGAGAGGTCCCATGTCTGTCATCTCAAATCGGCGAGAGAGCTGCTGTTTGAGAGTATCCAGAATAGAGAGGGACGGTCCAAACAAGATTAGATCATCCACGTGGAGAATGACACCGAGCAAGTTAGATCCTCCGCGGAAGTACACAGAGTGGTCAGAGTGCATGCGTTGGAGCCCTTGGACCAAGAAAAACTCGTGGATCTTCAGGTTCAACTGTCGTGGAGCTTGCTTTAGCCCATACAGGGATTTGTTGAGCTTGCAGACATGATCGGGATGCTCTGGGGAGACGAAGCCTTCTGGTTGAGTTATGTAGATAACTTCTTTGAGATCACCGTTGAGGAAGGCGCTTTTGACATCCATTTGGTGGAGATGCCATTTGTTGCTAGTGGCCAGAGAGAGGATCACCCTGATGGATGAGTACTTGGCCACCGGTGCAAAAGTGTCTTGGTAGTTTACTCCGAGAACTTGGCTGAATCCCCGTGCAACAAGGCGTGCTTTGTGGCGATCAGGTGTACCTGCACTGGTCAGCTTGGTCTTGAACACCCACTTACATGTGACGATGGGTGTGTTGGGTGGTCGAGGAACCAAGTCCCATGTATACTGTTTTTTAAGTTGAGAGAGCTCCTCTTNAGGAATATCATCTCAATGTTGAAAGCGAAGGTATGGTAGTCATCGCCGTCGAACGGCGCCACTTTGAAATGATCTCCATTGTTGATTGTTGCCGCCATGGTTGCGTAGATCTGAAGATGCTACCTGCTCTGATACCAAATGTTGGATTTTACATAAGCAGAATCTTTAGGAATCTTCAGATGAGGTACTCTGATGGTTCCACTTTCTGGTACTGTGCTGAATTCGTTGGTGATGACTTCACAGTTAAGAATAATCACTTAGGGGCATTGCCAAGGCAAGAATGCCTGTGTGTGTTTAAGTGACTGTGTGATTCAAGATTATGAACTGAAGGCACAGATACACGACTCGTCTCACAAGCTTTCCAACGGTACCAAGCTTGCTCAAAATGGTTACACACAGACGAAGTAAATGGAAATACAAACCTACAGCTACTTATCTGTCCACAGGAGCTAGAAGCAAAGAAGTACAAGTGTTGACTCAGTCCGGTCTCCTTGTGTCTTCACAAGATCTTCCGGACACCACTCGATGATCTCCGAACATCGGTAGACCGAGGTTGGCGGATGCCCAGCGCCTTCGGTACGATCCACGGACGAGACCGTCCGGATCTGCGGTAGCTTCTTTATGACCATCGATCTGGCTCGGGCTTCTGGCTCACGCTGATAGTTTGACCGTATCTCTCGATACCAACGGTGCTGATCAATCCAAAACGCCCTCGCAGGATGCCTGACCATCGGATCCACTTTTAGAAAGAGGAATAACTTCAGCGGTTCCTTGGTCCATGCCACGTCAGCAGCCTCGGAGTCGAGAGGAGCTCACGCTCACACTCTCACCTCGTTTCCCGCCAAAGGAGGGTCGAGAGGGTGATGACGATCTCACTCTCGGCCCTCTTGTTTTGCTTTTTGTTGATGGTGTGCCAAGCCCAGGAGAGCAGTAGATCAAGATGGCCACCGACGCATCCGATTGAGCAATCAGAGCGGTTATCCTCCAAGACAATGACAGGGGAGAACAACCGAGCGTATGCATGTCACAAACGATGTACGCACCGTTACTTTACTTCGTAGTAAACAAGAAAGAAATGCTCAGCATCGTGCACACATTCAGAACATGGCAGTGCTATTTGGAATGCTGGCAATGCATTGCCCGTACCAACCTTCACGCATTAATATGCATGAAGACACACCCAAATCTTAGCAGTCAACAAACCCAATGGATGGAGTTCCTCAAACCCAACTTCGACTACAACATCGAGTATCGACCTGGAAAAACAATTCAACAGATGCTCTAAGTTGGAGACCAGCTCTAATGGCTGAGACTAACACGCTACTTGTTGGAAGAGGCCCATACCTTGCGAGGCTATTCGTGAATGGTTACAAGGAGTTCGGCAGGTTTGACAAAACCAATTTCTGGTTCAGGACCCCTGCTGGGGACGGTGATTTGCTCACGAGGTCATTATCCCACCGAACAAGGAGTTACGAAGAATGATTTTGGATAGATGCCGCAACATTGGTTCAGATGGAAACTTTGGCGAGGACAAGACACTTGGGAGGCTGGCAAAGTGGTACAGGTGGGACAAGACGCAGACCCACGTGGCAGCCTTCTGCGAACCATATGACACCTGTTAGCAGTAAAAGTCTCAACACACAAAGCCTCCTGTACTACTTCAATCACTATCTGTTCCGATGGAGCTGTGGGTCGACAACTGCACTGACTTTGTGACAGGGTTGCTCGCCACTCCTGAGGTCTATGATGCCATCCTCGTGGTGATGAATACATTTTCAACTCCGTCTCTACAACGACCAACGTCACAATAGAAGGAACAGTACAACTGTTCTTAAATGAGAGTGTGCCGCTGCACAGTGTGCCACTTGCCATCGTCAGTGGCAGAGACAATCATTTTACTTATCGTTTCAAGCATGAATTGATGACGCGTTACGACAGTCAAACCCAACAATCAACGGAATTCCATCCCCAAACGGACGGGCAAACGGAGCGGACCAATCACACGCTTGAACAACGAATTCGCATATTTTGTGAGCTACACGGCATTGATTGGGCAGCCAAACTGTTGACCGCTGAACTCGCATACAACTTAGAATCTTCCACTACAATGGGTAGAATTCCGTCTGAAATAGTTTACGGCAAACTCTCCCCACACCAATCGGCCTAGAAAGTTAGAGCAACATTCTCGCGGTCGACATCCACCGCAGGGATTTCACTAGCGTTTGGAGGAAATGCATCACACTCTCATGAAGACACAAGTAGCTATGAAGTGAGTGGCTGACCGCAACGATAATGTGTTTAGCGGTGGTGACACATACTCCTCAACTTGGGGATCATCGAACCTTGAGCAAAGGAATTTGCCAAGATCAAACCATGATGGATGGGACCGTTTGAGATGGAATGAATGCAAACCCCAACTGTCGTTCGCCTTCGCTTGATATCATGGTGATCCACCCTATCTTCCACATCAGCATGCTGAGGCACTACCGTTATCCCAGCACAAAGTTTCTCAGAAGAGACATCACACTTCCACTTCCTATCCAAGTGGACGGGGATGTGGAGTATGTGATCAAAGATATCCTCTGACATTGACACTCTGGAAAATTACTGAGTGTCTAGTCAAGTTTCCTTCTACAACATTGCGCACAATAGCTAAGAGTTGTGCGACATGGATTATTTCTTCAATGGCTGCTACAGCTGTCATCGGTCTTCGTCTGCAAACGTGCCAGAATGACGTTGCTAAAAGGGGAGAAGTGTTACATCCCAGATGTACACGAGTCCCTCAACACCTCAAGTGGGCACTTATGTCCTTACATTCATGCCCACTGCGCGCCGACCTCAGGATTTTTACGCTGATCGGCTGAGTTCATTATAGCCAGTTGATGTTGTGCACACAGCTTAATGTGACCTCTCGGCTCCCGCCCATTGCCGTGCTGACTCATGATTAGGCGTGAGGGAAGGTTTGTCGCATGGGACTCTCTTGGTATCAGAGCTGACGAGCCAAAGCTCGTTGCATTGCGCAAGAGTGCAGCACGGTCCAAGGAGGACCCATTGATGAGCAGCCGCAGCAACGGCTGAGCCAAGCAGTAGCTACGCGGAGCAGCAGCGGCAGCGTCAGACGAGCAGAAGCAGCAGCCATAGAGGTGGTTGTGCGAAGCAGCGGGTGTAGCACCGGAGTAGCACAGCAATGGGTGGCAGTGACCGCCAGCAACTGCGGAAGAAGGCAGCAGCCGTCGTGACGGCTCCGAGACCGTAGCACACACGGAAGCTGCGCGGAGCAGCAACCGTAGTAACGACAGCGAGCAGCAGCGAGCGGCAGCCGCAGCTAGCAGCTCTATCATTGGGCAACAGCTGTAGTGACTACTGCACAGCCGTTGTGACAACTGCGCAGCCATACCACCGGCGGTAGCTACATGGAGTAGCAGCTATAGCAGCGGTGGCATGCAGAAACGAGAAGCAACGGCAACTATTGGCTGCGTGAGTAGGTAGCAGCCGTCACTATGGTGATGCCTGCTGCACAAAGCAGCATCTACAATGGTGGCAGCGTGCAGTACGGAAGCAGCACCAGCAGACAGCTGCAGCAGTGGGCAGTAGCTCTAGCGGGGCATCGGCAGTGGGCTACAGCAGCAGCCAGCCATAATGGCAGGATCCATCACCTCATAGCAACAGCGTCAAGTCCTGGGAGGACCCACCACCGCAATAGTAGCAGCAGCAATGGCACTCTGCCATCAGATCTGCTCTCTGGTATTCCCCTCCCCTTGTTGGCTAGGCTCCCCTCTACTCCTGGGTTGGGTGGGGCTGCTTCAGGATCAGACTGTTGTCCCCAACAGCCCCTCCCAGATTTCCCACGCCCACTAGGGCGAGGGAGACGCTGCCGAAATTTTTTGGCACCGTGGGGGGGGTCTATCAACAATTTCCATGATGAAAAAGGCCTCTCCCAAATATCCCACGCCCACTGGGATGGGGGAAACACTGCCAAAGTTTTTTGTCAGCATGGAGAGGTCTATTGGTGGTTTCCAAGCTTCAAAAGGCCTTCACATTGATCCCACGCCCACTGGGCAGGGTAAACGTTGCCAAATTTTCTTTTGGCAGCGGCGGTCACCCAACAGCAGTACCAATGGTAGCAAAACGGGCTTGCGGCACTCCACCAGGCTCCATGCCCAAGGATGCACCTGCTCGAGTCGGCAGTACCAGCTCCACTATGCATGCTGGCGCTACCGCCTCCGGCGTGGTTCGCGGCACACCAGTTCTGACAAGAGACAAATCCCCGTCTAGTCCAAGCTTACTAGCACATGGCCTACGCAAGCTGCATGAGCAGCAGCCTCAGCAGGCTGAACAGACAGCCAAAACAAATGGTCGATCTGTTCAAGCTATTTTGGGATGTAGTCTAGCCACAGCAGCAGCAACAGCAGCAACAGCAGGAACAGCAATAGCAACAGCAGCAATAGCAGCAGTAGTATCAGCACCACGAGCTCCAGCAGCACCAGCAGGAGCAGCAGCAACAACTACTCTACTATGTCGTGCGCAAGGGTAAGATGACAGTCAAGAGTGCGGTTGCAGCTGAAGTTGATGCGGCTCTATGAGTATTTGATGCTGAACCGTCCGACAACCTCTCCAAGTCGGACTCAAATGCTAATGATGAGGAAGGCATGCTACGCCTACATCTCACACAACTCAAAACATGCCGTCGGACCCGCTCGGCCCGCCAATCAGCACTGAGCGGCAGTGCAGGCCCAAGCGACACACTGAGGGTCATCACAGACCCAGCCTCCTTAGAGGACTAGCTACTCTGCCTAAGCCTCGGACTGTGGGAAGATCCCCCTTCTCTGTCGCTCAAGCAAGCTGTCCCAACAGCCCTGCCGACGATGAAGCCTCCCAGGCGGTTTGAGACCGACCTTCCCGCTTACCGGTAAGAGGACAACTATACCACCTTGGAGCCACGGTTCCGCATGTGGGCAATAAGCGAGGGGGTGTACTACACCAGTCCGTATCAGACTGCGGACACCCAAAAGATGACAACCGCCACTCGAGCCGCCTACGGTCTCCTTAAGGCTGTCCCAGTGGATTGCACCCCCGAATTCAAACCCTTCCTTGGTGATCCCGGCACCGGCACTAGGGCGGACTCGTGCGGTGCCTAGAAGCTAGCAACCACTCTCTTCAAAGGCGCCACCATGGCAACAACCTCACATAGCCTCTCCGACTTCAACTCTTTGCGTCAAGGTGTGCATGAGACACCGGCCGACTGTTGGCGGTGGGCGATGTAGGTGTACAGGGCCATTGGGAAAAAATGGGCCGGGACAGCTCATGGCGTTCAACAACATCCGAATCGGCGTTGGGCGCGAGTACGCAAAAGCCTTCGATAACTTCAGCCTGAAAAGTCTTCAGGATATGGCTGACAGAGGTTTGCTGTTGTCCTATGCCACTAAACACTTTCTACACATGGCAGAAGTTGGAGCAGCGAATGACCCTTGTCATGGTGCGTAAGCCGCAGCCATCACAATAGGCCGGGAAGTACACATTATCCTCCCTCCTCCCGCCAGTTATTGCAGTCGACAACAGTAGCTGTAATAGCAACTAGTACAACTGCTACAGTTCAAGGGAAAAAAGGCAAGAACAAGAGGCGGGTAGGCAAGGTTGGCAAGGGACAGGAGAATCCAAAGCCGACTCAGGGACGAAAGTGAGAGTGCTACAACTGCGGAGAAGCGCACCAGTATACTGAGTGCAAGCTTCCCAAAGACTGGAAAAAGACTACGTAAGGCCTGCAGAAGGCGTTCAAATAGCATCTGTGCGCATCTGTGCATTCCACGGCAGCAGCCGATGTGGCACCCACATTAGTAGCGGATGCAGCCGTGGACAATGGCAGCAACCTGTCACCTTTGGAGTGGTAGCTCGCGACGCAAGCCCGCGGCATCGCGGAACTTTGCCAGCTCCTACGACTTCCTACGCAGGGAGGTGCGAGTGCATTGAATGAGCCAATGGGTCTCACGTTGGGTGTATTGATTCTGTGCCATGCAGTCGGGATGGTGGCGGTGGAGCACAATGTGTTGTTGAGTCTGTGGAGTCGTTTGTTGTACGTAATGATGCTGATTTGTCCATTGTCTTCATCACTGTCTGCACAAATCACAACGACTTGTCATGGCTTGATGTGTCTCAAGCACGTGTTGCCTCTACTACTCCGCAGTCATCTGCTGAGCAACCCCTGTCTACTGCCTGCACTGTCGGACGTTGTTTAGTCACCTTGCTAGAGCATGCAACGGATGCCACCTGATTCAGGGGCCACCCATCACATGACACGTCGCCGCCGTAGTTTTTTTGTGCTTGGTCCTATTGGCTCTGTGCGGTCTGTGCGGACGCCTGCTGGGCATGAGGTGCCTGTCCAGGATGAGGGTGTGGTGAAATTCCATGGACCATCAGGGTCGTTCTACATCTCCAATGTGTTGCATGTGCCTGATCTAGAACTCAGCTTGCTGTTTGGACGTGTGTGCAGGCAGATGGGTCTCAGCGTCGCATTCACTGGTGAGGATGCCACCGTCTTTGTCTGTGCAACCACTGAAGTAGTGCTTTGTGGCAAGGCAGTTGGAGACTTGTACCACGTCTTTGACTGCCCCACATCTACCCTCGTCACAATATCCCCTACTGCGTGGGTGTTTGTGACAGGCACTCTGTCGCCTCAGCACCAGCACCTACTGCACAGACATTTGTGTCATGTTAATCTGGATGCTGACGATCGTCTGATTCGCACACAACCTGCGCTCCGTCTTGATGCGGCATCCTTGGAGGCGCCACCTAAACCAATTGCCTACACTGCGTTCAAGGTGAAATGCACCGGGCCACGTACCCTCTGTCCGACTCACGGGCTCTAAAGCCCCTCAAGTTAGTTCACTCTAATCTCCTAGGACCCCTCCCAATGGAGGTCCAGGATGGCAGAGGGCAATACGTCTCGACAAATTTCATAAAACCTCACCCGCATGCAGTGGATCTTCAATTTGCGCTTGAAAAGCGATGCTGTATTTGCCGTGCGCACGTGGCTTGTTATGGCCGAACGTCAGTCCAGCCATGCCCTCCAAACTTTCCGCTCTGATCGGCGTGGTGAATTGATGGGGGACCTACATGAGTATTTTGTAGAAGTGGGGTTGTTTCAAAACCTCTCCGTCCCAGCCATGCCCAAGCACAATGGCATGTCTGAGCCCTGGAACCACACCATGGAGGATGCGGTTCGCTCTATGTGGGTGGACAGCGCCATGCCGGAAGTATTCGCTTTCAAGAGCATGGCCTACACGACATGGGTCTGGAACCAGATCCCTCTTGGCCCCCTCCCCAACACACACACCCCGTACCAACTGTGGTACGGGCGTCGTGCCGACCTCCGCCTAGCGCGTGTACGGGGGATCTCGCGCATGCGTCTAGTTTACACCAGTATAGCAAGGGACCAAGTTTTCCCCTCGTGGTGATGTCTGCGCTTTCGTGGACGTAGCCTTGTGCTCCAAGGCGTGGCGCTTCTGGGACCCCATTCCGTGACAAATTTTCGAGTCTCAAGATGCGCTCTTCTTTAAGAATCTCTCCTTCCGTGACCTGCCGGTCAGTGGCACTCCACAGACGCATTCCCTTGGGTGTGGTGTAGTCCCTCCCATGGGGGAGGGTGGGCTGACCGATGCCGCTGCCTTGATCACCCTGGGCACTACTGGTCCGTCACACCCACTAGCTGCATTGCCTGCGATGTCCATGCTACTAGCGCTGCCTACACCACCTCTCTCGCCTATGGCTCCTCTAGCGTCAGCCCCTCCTGCTTCCCCGGTGCCTACGTCACCTGCTGAGTCTCTAGCACCACCTGCGTCATCCACACCTATGTCACTTGCAGAGGCCCACGTGTCATCTGTGTTGTCACCACTTGCGTCGCTAGCATGGCAAGTCGAGTCGCCTGTGTCGCCACCCTCCTCCATCTCCCTAGTTGACACCCCGTCACCTGACACGTCGCCAATCATGTCGGTGCTTGATGCATGTCCACCTCCTATCCCAGTTGCATCGCCTCCAAAGCCATATAGAAGGGATGAGGGTAGGCGCCTTTGCCAATGTCGTACTCTCAACATGCACAGTGGGGACTCCGGCATGAGGGCTCTAGGTCTCAACGCGCAGGGGCTCACTGAATTTCACCCTGGTTGTGATTGAGGCCTCACACTCATTGCTCACAAGCAACGACTTGTAGTGGACTCTGCAAAGTCCACCGTCACTATTGGCCCTCTGTCTCTGGCCTATGCCTTGGCCATGCATAGTGGAGCCTCTACCACCCCAGACCCGAGTGTGGTGGGAGTGAAGCCAGACCCAAGCACGCTACGTCAGGCTCTCGCTGGGCCCGATGCGACACTCTGGTGTGCGACATGTGAGGCTGAGCTGGCGGCCATCGATGAACATGGGGTGTACAAGCTTGTACACCTACCGCGCGGACACAATGTTGTTCAGGCCAAGTGGGTCTTACGGAAAGAGCTAAAACCGTACAACTCTGTCGACCGCTACAAAGCACGAATGATTGCGAAGGGATTCTTTTAGGTGGAAGGGATCAACTTCACAAAGACCTTGGCACCAGTTGGTCGCACGACCACAGCCTTGGGTCAGCTGTCCCAGGTGGCCCAGCACGACTAGGAACTCTACCAGATGGATGTCAACAACGCGTTTCTGCATGGGAAGTTGGACGAAGAGACCTACATGGCTCAGCCCCCAGTGTTGGAGGATGATAGTGGTCGCGTGTGGCGCCCGCGAAAGGCTCTGTACGGCCTGAAGCAATCGTCCCGATGTTGGAACAAGGAGATCACCAGTACGCTCGTACGAGTCGGCTACGTCCAGTGTGCAGCGGACCCATCGATTTTCCTCTCACACACACCTGATCGTTTTTCGGCCATCCTTGTCTACGTCAACAACCTTCTGATCGCTTCGCCCGATCTAAAGGTTGTCAAAGCAGCCAAGTGTCTACTACAGTCAAAACACAAAATGAAAGACCCGGGAGAGGCTCTAGTGTTTCTAGGCATGCAGATTGTGCGTGATCGGGTTCATCGGACGCCCCTGGTCCATCAGGAACGGTACACTCTCACTCTGGGGAAGCGTTTCGCCAAGCTGCTTAGCGGCGTGCGTACGGTGTTGACCCCGATCACCCCCGACGGCCAAGGCGCTCTAAAGATTGATGATCCAGCAGAGCTGGAGGACCCAGTCAACGAGGCCATGTACTTGCGAGTCATTGGCTTGCTCATGTACCTGGCCACGACGACACGGCCGGACATGGCTTTTACTGTCAAACTGCTTGCGCAGCTCTCACAGGCGCCGCACAAGAGGGTTCTTCAGGGTGTTTTCCGGTGTGTGCAGTACGTTGTGTCCACAGCACACATCGGCCTTCACTCCCGAAGGCAAGGCCTTCGTGGTTCTTGATGGATACACAGACAGCAAATGGGCATGGAGCCCGAACGCCAAGAGTCGCACCGGTTACATCTTTCTCATTGGAGGAATTCTTCTCGCCTGGCGTAGTGGCAAGCAGGGTTGCATCGCTTGCAGCACCGCAGAGGCGGAGTAAGTAGCTCTGGGCGCTGGCGCGACCGAAAGTGTGTGGTTAGTGCGTCTGTCGCGTGAGCTGTGCTAGTCCATGCCCCTTGTTGTGCTTCAGTGAGACAATGAGAGCGCAAAGGCCATCATGGAGAACTCCAGTGTGTTCCATGCACGTGCGAAGCATATCAACATTGAGTACCACTGCATCCGAGATCTGGTGGATCGAGGTGAGATTCAGATCATATGGGTCGGCACCGACTTCCAGCGGGCTAGTTTTCTAAAGAACGCCATAAGTCGCACGAAGTTTCTTGCGGCAGTACGTTTAATGGGATTGCACCCTGCCTGTATTGTGGATTGACCTCTGCTCCAGAGTTGTGTCTGCTCTTGTTCAACATCATTGTGCTTGTGCCGTTGCATGCATCAATTTCATTATAGCCGTGGTCCTCTTCGCCGAGCGGTCATGGGGGAGTGATATTGTGCACATACCTTACTGTGACCTCTCGGCTGACGTCAATTGCCGTGCAGACTCATGATAAGGCGTGACGGAAGGTGTGTCGCGTGTGACAGTCCGCCCCAACCTCTTGTGTTCCCTTTGAAAAGACTCTGACAATTTTGACCATCTTTTAGAATGGTTGATAGATTTTTCGCGAACCGTATCGTCATTTCGATACTGTTTGGTCGACTTCTAGACGGCGCTTGAATTGAATAAAACCGGAACCTGACACGCTCGAAGCCCTCTCACTTGTCGACGAAGCTTCTCAAGGCAGTCACTCACTACGCAATCTCGCATGACCGAACATGTGCCTTAATTTTAATTCCATGTATGTGCTATAACTATTAGAATTTTTTTTCAAAGTAAAATTCTTGGAATCGTCTATTGCCTTACCTGTCATCCTTGTGAATCATCCACGTTCCGCTCAGTAAAACACAAATTACCTTCTTTATCAGACAAGAACTGATATCTAAGAAGCGAATTATTGAGGGGGGAAAGCATTAAATTCCAAAAAGAACGCTCCGCGATTGACGGTGACCAATCAGGATTCTTCTTGCATCCGAAACCGCTTGATGTTTTCGGCGGCAATAGAGAGAGCCTTATAAATGGACACTCTTTTGTTTGGCACCATTATAGTGGGGGCTTACATCGCCGCTGCGCTCCTTTTGACCAGGGTCATACCAACATAGGTACCCATCGCATCCGAAACCGCTTGCAAAAGGGTTACTACGTAACCCAAAAAAGAGAGATCAGGCTTGGTGCGTGAGGGTCGGCTCTCGTTAATATGCGATTGCTTTTTACGGCAGCCAGAAGCGTTGCGCTGCGCAGGAGACGTCTCGTTGACGCCTCCCCTGTTATGAAGTGGCAAAGCTCCATGGTGCTGACGTGTTGGTAGTTTTCCGATGAGAAACGAGGCAGTTTGTTGAGACCAGCGTGTGTGCCAGTGACACGTGGGCTCTGTCTTTTCTGTTGACGCATCTTCTTTGTTAGATCCGCCACATCCTGAGGGTCAAGGCGGGCAAACATATTCGGGAGCCATCCAGGGATGCCAAAGGCGAGCGAGCCAGCTCTTGCACTAGAACCATTCTTCAACCCACACGAAAAGTCCAGCACTGGGTCATGGAGGAGCACTTCATCTTGCGGTTGCCTCCAGCATTGGCAGAGCGTCTCAATCGCGTTCTCAACGACGACCCTAACGCTGCAGCCGACAGCGTGATGGACCTCAGCTTTGGTGGTTTGTTAAATGTTGAGAGACTTTGCTTCCATGACAGGCTGCTTCTTCTCACCCCTCTCCCCCTCTCTCCCTTTCCCATTGCTCGTGTTTTGGTCCCTACCAGCCTCCTGCCCTCCCTCCCTGCTTTGCACCCCCATCTGTCTCTCTCTCCCTCTCTCCCTCCCTCCCTCCCTCC